>CM031624.1:4641082-4653582 GCA_018398815.1 Conus ventricosus | reverse complement strand
GAGAAAGTAGAAGAAAACCATCAGAAAAGCCCCCAAAAAAGACATCATCATATTCAGGGGGACTTCAACGCCAAAGTCGGCCCAGATGCCTACAAAGACTGGGCTGGAACAGGGGGTCAATACGGCACGGGGGAAACAAACGACAGGGGACTTCGCCTTCTGGAGTTTTGCCTGCACCCAACGGCTCACCATTGCCAACACCCTTTACCCCCACAAACTGTCAAGAAGAAGAACCTGGCATGCGCCGAACGGAATGACTCACAACCAGATCGACTTTGTCCTCACTCCGCGGCGCTTCAAATCAAGCATCAATAAAGCAAAGACGAGGACATACCCCGGAGCTGATATAGGCAGCGACCCACGATCTCGTGCTGCTCACAATGAAGATCAAATTGAAGAAAAGTACAAAGCTGCGCAGCCCCCGCTCAAGTTTGACCTGGAGAAGTTAAAAGACCCAGAGATAGAAGAGGCACTCAGGCACACCTCGGGGGCGGTTCGCGGCACTCAACCTCCTGACAATGACATCAACGACCTCACAAACAGCTTCAATGAGGCATCTGCGAAACAGCAGAGGGGGTACTTGGCGTCAGGGGAAGAAACACCAAGCAGGATCTCAAACGACATCCTTGACCTCTGCGACAAAAAAAAGATCACTGAAGAATACGAAAAAATCCAGCCCTGAACAAGCCGCACAGTATCGAAAAACCAACACCCTTGTAAAAGGAAAATGATTGAAGCCAAAGAACAAGGGATCAATAATCAGTGCGAGAACATAGAGAAAGGCATGGAAAAGGGAAACAGCAAACATGCCTTCACCACACTGAAAAACCTCACCAAGACGCGCAAAACAGACGTCAGTCATCGAGGATACCTCGGGGGCGAGGCTGACAGAAAGCTCCGCTGTTTTGAACAGATGGACACAGTACTGCCAAGAACTTTACAACTACCCTATAACAGCCAGACACATCTGTTTGAGGACTCAACACCATCAAGGAATCCTCACCACAACCATGATGAAGAAGAAGTGAAGAAGCCATCGGCACCTTCCCGGCAGGGAAATCACCGGACAGACAATATTTCCCACAAGCTCTTCAAACTGAGGAAGGAATTGGTCACTCAGTAACATCGATTTTCAAAGATCTGTAAACAAAACAGTGGCCCACAAATGGACTCAATCACTCACATCCCCCAGCCCAAAAAGGGAAAATCACGCCAATGCCAGAACTACAGAACAAATAAGTCTCATAGCCACACCAGAAAAAATCATGCCCCAGATCACTTGAATCGACTGAAGAAAAGGCGGAAGAACACCTGGCGGAAGAACAAGCGGGTTTCAGGGCAGGCAGAAGCACAGTAGAACAGATCTTCACCTGCCGATACGATGGAGAAACATCTGCAACATCAGAGAACCTGTTCCACAACTTCATGGACTTTAGAAAGCTTTTGACAGGGTGGCACAAGGTCTGTAGGAGTGTTTCAGAAATTTTGGCATAGAGGAGGTCTCGTCCAAACCACCGGGCGCTTGTAAAAACACCGCCAGCAGCGCAGTCCTCCTCAACAACCAATAGGGGACACTTCAAGACCACATTTTGGAGTCCCCCAAAGGCTGCCGCTATCTCCCGAACTTTTCAATCTCTTCCTGGAAAACATCATGCGTGAAACCCTCCATGACTTCCACTCCACGTCTCCATGGGAGGAAGAATCATCAATAATCTGAGGTTCGCAGATGACACGACCTGATGGGAGCAGCAACGAAAACTACAAGACCTGACAAAGAGACTGGAAGAAAGGGGGGTGCATATGGAATGGAAGTGAGCACAGAAAAAAAGCAAAGTCCTGGTCAACAGCAAAACCCAACACCCATGCTGAAATCTACATGAACGGACAACAGCTTGAAAATTTGGGCGCTTTCAAATACCTTGGCCCCAACTCTAAACCAAAGACGGTCGTTCACAACAAAATCAAGACCAACTAGCGATCGCAACAGCAGCAAATGGCAAAGCTAAACAAGATCTGGAAGAGCGGGGAGATCAGCTTTCCTACAAAGATAAAAGCTGTAAAAATCTCCTGGTGCTGTCCATCCTGCTGTATGGCTGCGGAAGCTGGCCCAAATGACAGCAGAGACCACCAAGAGAATCCAACGTTTGAAACAAAATGCTTCAGCACTTGCTCGGGATCCCCTTGGCAAGCCCGGGAAGACAAACGACGTTGTGAGGAGCCAAATAACATCACTGCAGCCCCCAAGAACCCCCTTGGCAACATCAAGAAGGGGAAGCTGTCGGGGTTTTCGGGCATGTCATACGCCACAATTCACTGCCCAAAACAGTCATCCAGGCACGCTGGAAGGGGCAGACGAAGGGACGACAAGCCAAATGCGGGATGGACAACATCAAAGAATGGACCAGATGGTTTGGCCCACGCTGATGCGACAGGCAGGGACAGGCCTGATGGCGGTGCCTGGCTTCGAGAGTGCCCTCTCATCTCTCCTCAAACGCCCATCAGGGGGGCAAGAAAAATGATGATGATGATATTTTTCTGTCTGTCTGCTACCTCCTGCCTGCCTATTTCCCTGCCTCCCCCCCACCCCCCCCCCTCTCCTCCCCTCTCTCCCTCTCTCTCTCTTTTCTCTCTCTCTCTCCTCTCTCTCTCTCCTCTCTCTCTCTCTCTCTCTCTCGGGGCATGCGCAAGAGGCGAACTGTAAACATCACCTACGGCCAGCTCAACATTTTTGTGAAATATTGATAGCTAGTAGAAAGTTTAATTGATAGTTAGTGATAGAACAGGTGTGGGAAGGTGAGGGGATAAGGGTCACGTTAAAATGATCGACCCTGACCTTGTGGAGGGCCAGAATTGGCCATTTTTTGTGGTGTCATGAACTCGGCAAGAAATGCAGTGCGTGCAAAGGTGGGGGCATGACTCGCCTGTCGTGTCACTCTGTGACGTGTACTGGTACCTCCTTGCTTGTTTGAAGTGCTGCTGGTGTGGAGTGTGAAAACGAACATTGAGGTGATGTTGGGAAATGAGAAATGTGCTGTTGGAGGAAGGAAACAGTGACGGAGTGACCATGCCGGTGTCAGTGAACTGGTCATGACAGTGTCATTTGGGGGAGTACACACCAACACAACAGTCACCGGTCAAAAGGTTCCAGCACTTGTAGCAGCGTGTGTGATCAACGTGGTGTTCTCAGCCAGGAGACTGCTGCTAAGTGGTGATATTGAACAGAACCCCGGACCTACCGACACCATTGCAAACAACGCCATTCTGACACGACAACAGAAGTAAGTGCCACCGCCAGTTCTCTCCCTGCTGACGCCCCTCGGCAAAAAATTTTCTGCGCATTTCCGACTTAAAAAAGAAATCACTCAGCAACGTGAACAGCAACATGAACAGAATGTGGCAATTAAAAACGATTGTGGATATAAAATCGCATTAAATAGTTCAGTGAAAAAAAGTGAAGAAATAAACAGAACGGTGTGACAGAACTTTAGACTGACAATCAACGACTGCAGACACTGTTGTCGTCACTAACCAGAGACATGGATGAGTTATTTGCAGAGACGACAGGCAGGGGAGGAGACAAAAACCTTGAAAACATCGGTCAGTGATTTGAAAGGAGAAGTAGAAAAGATGACAGAAGAAATCGACAGACTGGATGGATTCCCCTAGAAGAGACAATTTAAGAATTTATGGTCTACCACAACAAAACCCCAGAGAAGACTACGACACGTGTGCCAGGGTCGGTGTGACACATTGAACCTGTAGATCGGAAACCAGGACATGGAAAACCACAGGAACACATTGCCAGAGCACACAGAGTAGGACAGCCACGTGAAGGACAACACAAACAATGATCGTGAAATTCACACACTGGAGGGACAAAATGTTAATCATCAGAGATCGCACTTCGTCTGAGCTGGAGAAGATTGGTGTCAGAGCAGCGAACGATCTGACGAGGAGACAGACGGAGACGTGCCAAGCGAAAAACGAGGGAAAGTCAGCATATTTTGTGCGAGGGAAATTTGTTATTGGTGCTAAACGACCCACCCGGTATTATGCGAAGTGAAGCCATCGCAGTGCCTAAGTCAACAATTTTGCACCCTCAGAATGTAAACCAGCGGCAGAACCATCAGCCAATGACAGACGAGATTCCAGTGTCTGACGTTAATGACGTCAGTCAGCGGTGACCGAGCGCAGGAACGGCAGCCAACCACGGCGCAGCCTCTTCAAACCCGCTGCTAAAAATAACTCCCGCACAGCGGCACCAGGGCACTGCGCGGCGGGTTTACAACACAACAGAGGGGAAAAGCACGGGGATCTGAGGGGCTCAGCGTCTCGTGTCAGGGCTCTCCCCCTCACAGCGGGGGTAGCCATAGAGGCAGCCCCAGTGCCAGCGCCAGTGCCACTCCAGTGCCAGCGCTAGAACCTTAAATTCAACTATTAAATAAGCATGAGGCGAACCATCAAGCAAAGGAATTGAACTTTTTGAAAATTTCAAAGTTGAAAATTTATTAAATAAATTGCATGAATGTTCCCTTTATGAATTATATTAATACCTTTGATGTTGTCTGTTTGACAGAAACCTTTGTCGGTGCAAGTTTTGATTTTAAAACCGTTTTTCCAAGTTTACAAAAATTGTTGCTCCACTAAAAAATTTACAATACATGGGAGAAACTCTGGAGGAGTGTTAGTGATGGTTAAGAAACATTTGGAACCATTTTTAAAACAAATTAAGGTCGACTGCAGTAATGTCATTGTACTAAAGATGGATAGTAGATTGTTTTAACATTGGAAAAGATGTTATTTTTGTGGTTGCATGTGGTGCCAAAGGAGGTCCAGCATATAACCAAATGCAGGTAAAAAACGGAGTTGTCGTTCTTGAAGAAGCTCTGTCAGAGGTAATACGCGATGACGATGTTTGCCTCATGATATGTGGGGAAAATCAATGCCAGAACGGATGCAAACAACCAAGGCAGGAAAACATGGGTTGTTTATCAGGCACTAAACCCGGGTGGAGCGATGAAAAGATGATGAGATGATAACGATGATGATGATGATGATGATGATTTGGAATTTCATAAAAGTCGTTGTTCAAAAGACCAATCGATTAACAGTTTTGGGAGATCATTGTTAGATTGTGTTATTTTTTTTGAACTGTTTATATTGAAAGGTTGTTGTGTTGATTTACAAACAAAGGGAATTCACTTTTAATTTCCCCCAAATGGGGGTATGTAATTGATTATTTTTGGTCTCTTCTGAGCTGAAGGAATCCTGCAATATGAAAGTTGGGGACAGACTGTTTTTCCTTGGCACTTGCCTGTAGAAATGAAATGGGAAAAATGGTTTTAAAAGAAACCAAAAAAGACAAGTCAGTACCGCAGAGTAATGAAGAAAAGATTGTATGGATTGATGAAAAGAACACTTTTTTAAAATGAATTAGAATCAAATGATTTTAAGAACATTATGGAAAGAATTACTCCCAAAACTGTCATAACATTGATTTATGTAAATTTAACTTTTTGTGAATGCTTTGTGTGGTGCCGCAGCGTTCATGATGAAAAGGTTTATAAAAGTAAGGAAAAAGGTGATGACTGGTTTGACATGGAATGTCGACAAAAAAAACGTCTGGTCAAAAATTTTGCTTCAGAGATACAGGGGAGCAAAACCGAGCCATATAAGATAGAGCGTAAAGGTGAGTAAAATGAAAGAAAGAATGCAATACAGTGAATTGAGGAAAAAAAAAAAAGAAAGAATTTGATGAGATTAGATTACAGAGATTAAAAGAGTCAGCCAATGACCCAAAGCGTTCTGGTCAGCAGTAAGACAAGTGAACAGAAAAACAACGATAAACAATATATTACATCTCAGCAATGGGATGAACATTTCTTTAATGTCTTTAACCATTCTGGCAACACAGTGGAAGGGAATGGAGTAGAAACACAAGAAGTGGAAACAGATATGACGGAAACAGATGAAAACCTTTTTTCAACGAACCGATTACTAGACAAGAAGTATCGACGGCATAAAAAACTGAAGTGGGAAGAGTGCAGGCCAGATAAGATTTTAGGGGAAAAGCTGAAAAGTTTTTAAATATTTAGTAATTGATGTTCTGGTACTGATATTTAATAACTTGTTTCGGAGCGGGTCATTTCCGATTGAAATGGGCTAAATCAATCATCGTTCCTATCCACAAAAAGGAGATGTAAACACTCCTGATAACTACCGAGGTGTACGCTGACAAGTGTTGTCAGCAAAGTTTACACACACATTTTGAATGTGAGATTAAAACGTTGGGGGAGACTGGAAGAGAAAATCGTGGAGGGGCAGGCAGGATTTTGATCTGGGTACAGTACAACTGATCATATATTTTCGTTGTTCGCTCTTGTACAAAAATGCATGCTTAAGAATACAAAATTGTATGTCGCTTTGTTTGATTTCAGAAAAGCTTTTGACTCTGTAAACAGAAATATTTATGGAATTTCTCAGAAAGAACGGAGTCAATGGGAAAATTATATATGGCAATTACTGGGAATGTACGACTCTGTAAATTTGGGATGTGTGCGTGACAAATGTGTTTTTTTCTGATTTTTCAATTTTCCACGTGGAGCAAGCAAGGCTGCCTTTAAACCCCCATTTGTTTTTTTTTTATCAATGAGCTTTCTTTAGAAAATCTCAAGAAAAAGGGAAACATGGGAAATTTAGATTATTCCAGGTGCTGTGGAGATTGTTATGATGATGTTTGCTGATGATGTAGTTCCCGTTTTTCTAGTACAGCAATAGGATGCAAAACCAGTTGAATGTTTTGAAACGGGAAGCTGATAAACTACAGTTGACAGTAACCTTGACAAAACCAACATTAATTTTGTTCCGTAAAGGTGGGTATTTAGCTAAGAATGAAGTTTGGTGGATGGGGATTTCTGAGGTTAAAGTAACCAATTCGTACAAATACTTAGGTATGTTTTTTACGACAAAATTTTAAATTGGAATTTAGGTTTGGGGTGAAACAAGTAGAAAAGGCAAAAAAGGGGGGATAGAAATTTTGAGAACATTAAAGAAATTAAATACTACTGAACCACACATATTTTGGAAGCTATTTGATACCCAGATTGAACCGATTCTTACATATGGTGCTGAAATATGGGGACTTGAAAATAAATTAAACGTAGAAAGAGTGCACCCTTATGCATCAAACGGTTTTTGAATATTCCGATTCATTCGTCAATAAAATAGCTTACGGAGAAACAGGAAGGTACCCTTTTTAACTCAGATGTATGGTAAAGTGTGTCAGGTACTGGTGTAAAGTAATACGATTACCAGAGCTAGACTGAGCAGGCAAGCATACGACATGATGCTACAACATGTGATTAGGAAATGTTAACTGGGGCCCCTAAGATTTAAAAAAGTGCTAACAAGAATGGGTTTGGAATAGGTGGTTGAGCCAGAGTTGGAAACGAAACCGTTTTTATTGTCTGAAAATTTAAAGATAGATTAATTTCTTCCCTATAAACAAAACTGGGAAAAGCCAACTAGAAGAACATGATAAATATTCCTGGTTCCCCATCCTTCAAAAGTAACTTGGAGGCAGAGAAGTATTTACATTTAGTATCTAATCGGTGGCAAAGAGGCATCCTTGCAAGATTTAGAAATAGAAAAACTGGACTAAAGGGTAATAAAGATGGTATCTTAAATAATGATGCTGTTTTATGATTCATGTCCATTAAAGTAATGATATTGCAGTTAGAGAAGATGGGTTTTCATTTTTTGTTCACTTGTCCCGCTTATGGAACATAAGAATAAAATCAAGACTATTTGAAAATAGCACAGTCAAGAGTCGAAACCCTTTAAAAGTAATTTGCAGACAAGTGATGAAACATTGTTAAAGATGCTGGGAAAATATCTAACAGAAGCAGTAGACACGCGGAAGAAAGTATGAATGAAAAAAATTCAAAGCACTGAAGGATATCAATTAAAATTTCATTTTTATTGTGTGGAATACTTATTTTACCTCGAAGCTTGATGGTTCAAGTGAATGGTTTTTCATAAAATCAAGTCAGATAAATTAAACTGTACAGAGAAATGTTGAATGGGGAAAGGGAGGAAAAGGATATAAATGCGTGTGTGCAAGCGAGGAAGTTGGGATGGATCCCTGTGCGCATGTGAAGGAATGGTTGTTGTGGAAACGATTTTTTATAGCACATAGACAAGAAACACAAATGTGTGATGGACAGGAAATGATTTTGTTGATTTTGCTTAGCTGTGTAGGCACCTAATTTGCAGTTTTTCTTTCGTTTTTTTTTCCTCTGAGCAAAAACAAAAGACATTGTACCCCCTTGACAAAAAGGCTATTAGCCAATGTCAATAAAAGATGTCAGTGTCAGTGTCCCTGTCTCTCTCTCTCTCTCTCTCTCTCTCTCTCTCTCTCTTCTCCTCTCTCTCTCTCTCTTCATCTCTCTCTCTCTCTCTCTCTCTCTCTCTCTCTCTCTCTCTCTCTCTCTCTTGGCCCTCACAGTTGACTATCAGTGTAGTAAACTATGTTTTTGTTTTGTTTTCCTCAGGAGACTCTGATCGTTGAAACCCAGTGTTCACACTGATCTTATGTGAAACCATATTCATCTGAACTTTGAACCCAAGATTTCTGTTTGATGGTCATGCAATGCTGTGTTGAGGAACGGCGAACAATTGCTTATACATGAGAGAAGGGCTGATATATTTATTGTGTTCGATATTTATTCCCAAAGTCTATATATATAATTGAGTACTGCGGACATATACCCAGCGAAAATGAGAAACTCAATGTTGACATCTATTTTTTCTTTGAAACTTCTGTGTGAAAAAAAAAATGAGCTAGTCAACATTTCTGCTGTCAAATGTTTTGGAGACAATGTTGTTATTTTCCATCTTGACAACGTTTATTGTAGCATATTGGTTTAGCTAGTTGTTCGGCAGAATCTTTTTGGTACACATTTGTAGTAGAATGTTTATACGCTTCAAAAACGTCTACCCAGTATCGGTTGTATTTTGTAAATTTTGAAACAATCTTTGGACCATGTTTATTGATCAAAGACCATTGTGGGAACTTTCTGAGTATTTATGGTTTTCCATTTATATTCCATCTTTCACTTCTATGGATCCGGACACTTTCAAGGATTGCAAAAGTTTGTAACTGGGGAAGCGATACCCCATTTTTTTTAACACTTTTAATTTGCGCATTTTTCGCTATTTTTGTCTGTTTTTTCTTATTCCACCAAGTAAGCAAATTTGTCCAGTTGAAAAACACATCTGGGGATTTGCAAAAGCAGCAAAACAGGGATTATCTTAAAGATTACTGATTTAATACACCGATCTAAGACGGCGGGGAGGGGGGGGGGGGGGGGGGGGGGTGGGGGGGGGGGTATTCTGGCGTTTCGTCCTTTTCTGAACACACGAAACTCCGCCTTTTTTTGTGTGTTTAGCGCCCTTACAAGAGTACTGTTTTTTTTTTTTTTTTTAACTTTTTTTTTTAAAAGAACTCGGCACTAAAACCACCCAGAACCGGGACTTGTGTTGTGTGTGTTGTGTGTGTGTGTGTGTGTGTTTTGTGTGTGTGTGTGGTGTGTGTGTTTCAATGTCCTTAGGACCTCTAGGTTGATTTCTCCTTGTTAGAACTCGGCAGCTTCAGCTTTGATTCGTACATGGAATGTTTTTAACTAGATTTTTGATATCACAACCCCTCAACACCGCAGGCAGCAAGAGTAAATTTTATAAGAAAAAACAAAACTTTCTACTTTTCTTAAGGATGCCTTTTTGTTTTGTCACCAGGTTTTTTCATCGATGTAACTGACCACCAAAGGTGTTGAAAAATCAATTTACATTGTTCGATTATCTCAGCTTGTTTAACATCCAGCCCATCCCGTGGGACATAATTTTTGTTTGTCCGTCCTCCCTCCCTTTTGTCTGTTTGTATTTATATGTCTGTTCGCTTATGCTATATACTCCCCAGGCATGCAATTACTTTAATATAATTGTAATATGCATATTTTTTTTGAATGGCATCTTGTTGCACAATACAATTTATCCCTGCAGAAAATGGTCCCACGTATAAGCAATGTTTGTTCCACATCTTGTCAACGCGCATTGGAGGTGGGGGGGGGGGGTGGGGAGGAGAGAGTGGATCAGAGTGGAAGGAGGGGCGGGGGGGGAGTGTTTGAGAAAGAAAGGGGAAGGGAGAGATTTTTTCTTTTTTTCCTTTTTTATGTAACACAAAAAAAAAAATTTTTTAAAGTAAAACAAAAAAAAAATTAAGACAAAAAAAAAAACAAGCATATCATTGAATGCCTAGGAAAAAGGAGTGGGGGGGGGGGGGGGGGGGAAAAAAACACCCCTTCAACCTTTTTTTTGTGTCTGGAAACAGCACTCACCTTTTTTTGTCAGTCGTGTTTCACGATCCAATGTCTCCCGAGTAACATTCAACCAAGCACTGCAAAGTATTTTTTTTTTCACAAAAAAAATAAACAAAGGGGTTTTTGACGATGTCCGCGCTGTTAAAGGCGTTCTTTTCAATCATACACCAACAAAAAGGGAAATAAAACTCTTTGGGGCCGGCGTTAAAATGCACTCCTTCTCCCTTCAGAAGTGAGCGTGTGAAGCTGGCAACGTGGCAACTATGTTGCGCCGTCATTGTTTGCTTCGACGACACTTGCATCTTTGTTGCGCCGTGAGGTGAGCTAATGAAAATGTGGGTCGGGGTGGCTTAAATGTCGGGGCGGAAGACCGAGGCCTCCCGGGAAAACAGACTGAAAATGGCGTGATGGGAATAGAAAAGGCTGTTTACGTGCGGTCTTTTCTCTCTCTCTTCTCTCTCTCCTCTTTATCCTCTCTCTCTCTCTTTTCTTTCCCCTCCTTCTCTCTTCCCTCCTTCCTCTCTTCCTCTTTTCTCTGTTCTGTCTCTCTGTCGTCTCTCTGTCTCTGACCTCTCTCCTCTCTCTAAGTGAACAAGTGTGTTGTGTGTGTGTGTTGTGTGGTGTGTGTGTGTGGTGTGTGTGTGTGGTGTGTGTGTGAAGTCGTGTTGAAGTTTGTGGGGTGTTGTCTGTGTCCTGTTGTATTGTTCTGTCTGTCTGTTTTCCTTTGTTGAGTGGGGGAGTGGGGGGAGGGGAGAGTGAGTATGTGAGTTGTGTGTGTGTGTGTGTGTGTGTGTGTGTGTGTGTGTGGTTGTGGTTCTTCTCCCTTTTCTTTCTTCTTCTCTTCTTCTTCTCTCATAATTTTCCCTCATCATCATCTCTTCTTCTTCTTGTCATCCCTCATCCTCATTATCACCACCACCACCCCACATCATCATAATCATCAATCATATCATTTTATACATTTATCAACAATACAATTTATTTCCCTGCAGAAGAAGGTCCAGTATAAGCAATTTTGTTCCACATCTTTAACAGCTGCATTGGAGGAGGGGGGGGGGGGAGTGAGAGAGAGTGGATTAGGGGGGTGGGGGAGGGGGGGGGGGGGGGGGAGGAAGAGAGGGTTTAGATGGAAGGGAGCGGGGGGGAGTTTTGTCAATAGGGAGAGGGGAGAAGATTTTTTTTTCTTTTCTTTTCTTTTTTTTCTTTACTGTAAACCAAAAAAAAAAAAATTTAAAGTTATCAAAAAAAATTAAGACAAAAAACAAAAACATATCATTTTGAAATGCTATGAAGAAAAAGGAGGGGGGGGGGGGGGGGGAGGGGGGGGGGAAATTAAATACACCCCTTTTAACCTTTTTTGCTGTCTGGAATCCAGCACTCCACCTTTAGTTTGTCAGTCCGGTGTTCTCACCGATCACATGTCTCCGAGTACAACATTCAACCCGAGCACTGCATAAGTATTTCTTTTTCACCAAAAAAATAGCAATGGTGGTTTAAGACCCATGTCCTCGTTCGCTGTTAAAGGCGTCTTTTTTCAAATCATACACCAACAAAAAGGGAAATTAAATCCTCTTTGACCGGCGTTGCCGCCCCTCAACGGCGTTTGGCTGCCGTATTATTTTTTGCCCGTTTTTTGCTTAAATTTACGCTTCTCCTTTGGCGGCGTTTTTTTAAGGACGTCAATGGACAATTGTTGGTCTTTTTTGTTCGCGGAAGACCGGGTTGGGGGAGGGAAAAAAGACTTTTTGGCGGGGGGGGTTAAAAGCGGGGGGAACCCGGGGCCCGTCAACCACTTATCTTGTTTGACCTATTCTCCTCCTTCTCTCTCTTTTCTCTCTCCTCTCTCTCTTTCTCTCTCTCCCCTCTCGTCTCCTCTCTCTCTTTTCCCCTTTTTCTCTCTTCTCCTCTCTCTCTCTGTCTGTCTCTCTGTCTGTCCCCTCTGTCTCTGACTCTCTCTCTCTCTCTCTAAGTGAACAATGTGGGGTTTTGTGTGTGGTGGTGTGTGGTTTTGTGTGTGGTGTTGTGTGGTTGAAAGCTGTTGAGTTGTGTGTGTGTCTGTGTCGTGTATGTTCTGTCTGTTTCTTGTTTGGGGGAAAGAGTGAGTAGGGGGGGGGGGGGGAAAAA
>CM031624.1:4634327-4636827 GCA_018398815.1 Conus ventricosus | reverse complement strand
ACCTGACCTATCTCTCACCTAGCTGTGACACTTTGTGTCATGGACAATGATCTAACATACCTATGATACTGTGTCACGGACAATGATCTAACCTAAATTTACACCTGACCTATCTCTCACCTAGCTGTGACACTTTGTGTCATGGACAATGATCTAACATACCTATGATACTGTGTCACGGACAATGATCTAACCTGGCTTTGACAGAGTGTGTCATGAACAATGGTCTAGCCTAGTTGTGAGATTGTCATGAACCATAATTTAGCTTACAGTGGTATTGTGTCCGGAATGGAATAAAAAACAAAAAAAAAACTATTTTTCATATCTGTTCGCTCTATCATTTTTCACCTGGTTTCAAAACATGGTAAACTTAAAGCCAATTTCAGCTGAATGACAGCAAAACTTATTGATTGGAAAAGGGATTGCGCAGACCCAACCAGCCGTGTCTCCCTGATGAGTTCCGACCCAGCGGACGAAAGGCCTCGGAGCAGGCAATACAAATATATCTGCCTTCAAATGCCTTCAGATTGCGATGGTTCCCTTATGCAGCTAGTGAAGAGTTTTCATGTCTGTAATATATTTTCTTAATTTCATGTTCCCAGTTTCTCCATCTTCAAACTCGCCCCCTCCCCCCCCCCCCCCCCCCCCCCCCCCCCCCCCCCCTCCTTAAGTCCAAATCTTTGCCAAGTCATTACTATGAAGACAGTTCAGTTGTTGGCCTGCGCTTGCCCCCCCCCCCCCCCCCCCCCTCCCCCCACTGTTAGATTGTTCGTCTATGTATTTTCCGACTTTATTCAAGTTTAAAAGGCTGTGCCAGTCTTGAATAAAAGTTACTCTGTGTTAGGGTTTCTTATGGGAGCAAACGTTACCCCACTTGTTTATTGTGTACTGGTCCCAGCCTCATTTCATTTCCAATCTTCAAAGACTGTTTACAAAGCGACCTCAGCTGACTGAGTATTTAGCGCGACCTGATGCTCTGAGGTCCTAGTGGTTGTATCCCTCCCCCTTTCGCTGTTTTGAAGGTTCGGACGCGGGAGGGTCCTTACTACCTTAGCTGCCATTTATCACCTGACCACTTCGTCCTCCTTGACACAGTTCGATATGTGCGGTAGGTAAAGCATACTGCTAATGGGTCTATTACCTATTTCTCTGCTACCTATAATATTCCTTGCCTCTAAGCGCTTAAGGTCTTTCATGAGAGGTTTCACTGCCTTGACATATGTATGGATCTGTATTATGTTTTTTGTAAAGTGCACCTCTACAAATCTTGGTTCTTCTTCTTCTTCTCATCATTGTTATGATGATGATGATGATGAAGATGATTATGATGATCTTCCTTATCATTTTCATCTATCATTGTTATTATTATAATCACTGTTATGATTATTATTGGTGTTCTTAATTTGTCGTCGTCTTCGTAGGCATCTCATCATCATCATCATCATCATCATCACCATCACCATCATCATGATCATCATCACCATCATTACTGTTGCTACTGTTGTTATTTCGTGAAGATTCTTTGCAGCTATTTCAATATCTTAAGGGTTTTTTGTTCGTTTATTTGTTTATCATTAATTCATTCAATACGCTGATACTATGCAGGGACTTAAGACTTTTAGGGGCGATGCTTCCAAGGACTACACACAACGTTGCAACACGTAGTCTATGCTGTGGTCAGTGTTCATTACTTTAGCGGTGAACATATTCAAAATCCGCAGTGTTGCTGTGGTGTTATGACTATTGCTTGTACATACGTTGTTCATATATGCTAGATCTGGGAAAAAAGGTCCCCAGATCAATGCAACTAACGCGCATTAAATGTCTTTTTTCCTAATCCAGAGGAAAGCACACCGTCTATTTGATGTCTATAGTATTCAGTTCACTGATTCAAATACGTTTTTCCCCCTCTGTTTATTTTTGTCGAATTAGTTTGATGAATGAATGAATGTTGTCTTTACAGGTAAGAGATCAGATAGAAAATCGTTTCTAAGATATTCCTTGAATATTTTAAACGCTGCTAAGTTCCCTTTAAGTGTTTTTTGTTTGCTTGTCTTTCGTGGAAAGTTTGAAACACTGAGCAGTGCATGATAAAGAAAGAAGTGAAACAGTCATTGTGATATGAACTACTTTATACAACTGTACCTCTTGCACCATTTCCCTGCTTTGAAAGTGGTCTGAAATTAATCCAATCTGTCTTTGATGAACATTAATAATAGTAAACAAAGCTGACTAGAAGCATGGAGAGAGAGACAGAAAGAGAGAGAGAGAGAGAGAGAGAGAGAGAGAGAGAGAGAGAGAGAGAGAGAGAGAGAGAGAGAGAGAAACAGACAGACAGAGGGGGGGGGGGGGGAGACACAAGAGACAGAGACACGGAGACAGATAAACAAACAGACAGGCAGACAGAGATACAAGCAAAGAGAGAGGGAGAGAGATTATGAGAGACAAACAGACAGACAAGCAAAAAGGCAGACAGACAAGCAAGGAGAGAGAGAGAGTG
>CM031624.1:4624327-4629327 GCA_018398815.1 Conus ventricosus | reverse complement strand
AGACGCATAACGTTTCTAACATTTGTTGCCAGCGTGCTCAAACATTCGCAAACACGCGCAAACACACACGCGCACGCGCGCGCGTGCACACACACACACACACACACACACACACACACACACACACACACACACACACACACACACACACATACACGCACAAACATACACACACACGCACACGCACACACAAGCTCAGAGAGAGGAGAGAGAGAGAGAGAGAGAGAGAGAGAGAGAGAGAGGAGAGAGAGAGAGAGAGAGAGAGAGAGAGAGAGTTACCCGTATGAAAGTATTTGTTGGCGTGCTGGAAAAAAAATGGCAGTCATTTAAATGTAAATGAAACAAACACATCGAGTGTAATACTACAGAAGCGCTAAAGTAGAGGAAATGTGCTTTTGAAATTTGTGTGGTCTCTAGAACATGGAAAAACAATACTGTTAGTAATATCCCCATGAGATGGAATCTTCACACTGTTGTCTGTTCTTCGTCAAGTCCGCGGCCAACAGGCCCGAAGAATGGGATGTATGTTATTAGTGTTGCTCAGGCTACCACATTCTGCAGCACGCGATAAACACGTGTCGCTTAAAAAGATGAATTAAAAATTCCCCGCATGCGTTTCACTTTGAATTGAGACGAACAGTAAGTTATGTTCTGCACTGCCAGCTCTATGTGTTCCAGTTCAGTACTGATTCTTCCACCGTTCAGACCTGATGACTGATGAATTGCTGTTAGCGTTGACATGTTTTGAGGGTACAAACCCTTCCCACCCACTCCAAAGTAGGGCCTACCAAAGTATGGTTAGAGGCCTGAAATAGTGAGTGTGGTGGCCCCCACTTCCCCTGCCCACTGTCCATGCAGTTAGGTAGTGAGCACTGACTGCATAAACTGACCCACAACTCCTACAGCAAACCGGAACCCCCTTGTTGATGCCAGAATCTTCAACTCGATGAAGGCGGGCAGATAACAAAGAAGAAGAAGAAGAAGACTTACGATCACACCGAGGAGAGCACTGGTGTGCTCACATCAACAACATAATGCACTTTAACCAGCATGCTTACTCTTGTGTCCATACCTGAGCGATCGGTGTTCATATTTTCAGGTGCTACCTGACATAAATGTCATTGGTTTCAACGACACAGTTGTCAGTCTCTACAAACTCCTCTTGTGCACTGTTCTACTTCCTTAGCATACCTCACAGTTAAAAAAAGAAAACTTAGGGGCCGGAATAGCTCAGTTGGTAGAGCGCCGGACTCGTGATCCTGGGGTCGCGGGTTCGAATCTCCGCCGGGTCGTTTCGGTACCGGGTTTTTTTTTTCCCCTCGGAGGTAACATTGGTTCTGGCTCCTTTTCCCATACAGTCCTTCGAATGAGACTATAAACCGAGGTTCCGTGTGTGAACGTACGCATAACATCTTGCACACACGTAAAATCCCATCACCAACTTTCGGAAGAGAAGGCCAGTTTGGCCGTTGGTATGGATGACACGTTACACATAGCATGCACCCTGCGTGAGAAATGGAAAGAATGAAGGAAGTAAGGATATTGGGTGAACAATATTTGACGACATTGACTGGATGACACGGGAAACGACTGAATGAAGCGCCAGCTGGCAGCTCTTCAGTCGGCACTACCCAGGTAGGCAGCCCGTTGTGTAAACGAGTGTGGATTGTAAAGCGCTTAGAGCTTGGTCTCTAGCCGATAATTGGCGCTTTATAAGTATTCATTATTATTATTATTATTATTATTATTATTATTTTTATCAGACAAGTTACTTCCTTTGGTCACTCACTTCAATTCGAGGTATGATTTATGAGGTATGCGTAATTTAGCCTGCCTTGTTTTATTGCAAAACTTAGCATCGGCCGTCACAACAGGGCTAACTCGTGAACTCATAATAATCAGTTTCACGAGGCAACACCAAAAGGAATACAGAATAAAAGCAAAGAATAAAAGTAATGAAAAGTAATAAAAGTAACACTGTTCAGCATGGTGTGTTTTCTGGAACTGCCATACTTTTAAGTGTAGATTGACATGTGGAATGAAAAATGAGGTGGGGGGAGGGGTGGGTAACTAAGAGAAGCATACTCTTAAGCATCTGGAGACACAGTGTGGTACTAATTACAATTACGGCAATTCATGATTTACGTTCGGCCTTGTACGGGCAGATGTGGTATTTTGACATACAAGCCACCTTTTCATAGATGATGGATGAGTATATGTTTTGGCGATGGAGAAATCATCATTCAAAAACTGCAGATGGATAGGTGTCTAGACGATGCACAAATCGTCCCCCTAAGACCATAGGTGAGCAGGAGAAAAAGCGTCCTTAAAGACCATGGACGGGCATGTGTCTTCACACACAAGTCGTCTGTCAAGGACAGTGTACGGGCAGGAGTTTCAACGCACAAATCATCTGTCAAAGACCATAGGTGGAAATGTGTCTTGACACACAATTTGTCTGTCAAGGAATGTGGGCAGGCACGTGTCTTGACACATAAATTGTCTGCCAAGGATAACCTATGTGCAGGATTCCTAAAGCACAAATCATCTTTCAAAAACATAGTTGCGCAGGTGTCTTAGTACACGCATTGTCTACCAAAGACTATGGACAGCAGGTGTCTTAACACACAAATGATCTGTCAAGGACCATGTACTGACATGTGTCGCGACGCACAAATCGTCTCTTAGAGACCATGATCGGGCAGGACTCTTGATACACACATCGTCTGTCAAGGACTATGGACTGTATGTGTCATGACACACAAAAATCGTCTATCACAGATCATGGGTGGATATGCGTCTTGACACACACACAAAATCTCAAAGACCAGGCACTGACAGGGGTCTAAAGGCACCACATAATCCCCAAAGACCATGCCCTGTAAACGACCATGCACAAATGAGCCCTCCAAGACCTTAGACATGCACATGTCTTCATGATTTATAAAACTGTTCTCGAAGACCATGAAAAAGAAATTGTCTCGAAAACGCACAAATCAGTCCTCAAAGACTATGGATGGGCAGTTGTCTTGGCGACATTACCTGACAACCCTAGGCGTCCGTGAACAGGCTGTTCACTTGACCACGTGCAACATGTTCCTCAAAGACCATTGAGAGACACGTGTCTTGATGGTGCACGACTTGTTTATAAAAGAATGGGGACAAGCCTGTACGTTGACAACATACAAATTGCCTCTGAAAGACCACAGATGTTCACGTGTCTTAACAATACGCAAAGTGTCCCATATAAACTGTTGACAGGTAAGATGTTAATGCACCAGTCGGGATTTCTAGCGCTTTTTTGCCTTTAAGGTGTCCTGATTGTCACCTGGTCAACCTAGAGCTGAAACTGGTGGCCATTTGTTTGGATATACATTGGGACATTTGACATGTTGTGAGCAAGTTTCCTCGGAAACTGGGCATGTAAACAGCCCCTCCTTTTGGTTCGGAATCACATACTGGCTGAGACAGGCTTTGTCAACAAAGAGAAATTCCTAAACAGACCTGTTTTGTCAGTATCTTTTATTCATGGCTGATATTCTTCGTCCTATCCGAATCACCACTTGATTTTCAGCTAGTTCATGAGCCATTAAGCAGATGTAATCATTCCTGATATAAGGGCATTTGTGGAAGGTCCTGATACCTGCAGACTGTGCGTGTCTTTATCATAATTCTGATCTTACTAAATGAGGTCTTTCACAGCATACATTTGGCTTTTTTTTAGGAATGGCTACCTGGAACTGCTTCTGTCTTCATCTTTCAGTAGTTTTCTTCTTGTCGCCTGGTCAAAATGGAAATGTTAACAGTACCTGTAAACAAAGCCTTGAGATGCAGCTTGGTTAGGTGAATGTCTGGTATGATATCTTTAAAAGGATTAGACTATAATCGAACATAAACTCGTCTGCTCTAGCACTAATCCTCTCTCTCTCTCTCTCTCTCTTCTCTCCTCTCTCTCTCTCTCTCTCTCTCTCTCTCTCTCTCTCTCACTGTGTGTAAGCGCGCGTGCGTGCGTGCGTGCGCGTGCGTGCGCGTGCGTGCGTGTGTGTGTGTGTGTGTGTGTGTGTGTGTGTGTGTGTGTGTGTGTGTGTGTGTGTGTGTGTGTGTGTTGCATGTAAAATGTGTAAACTGACATAAATATTTGAGATTATAGGGAAGAGTAAACCTAATTCAAATGAACACATGATGGCCTCAATCACTCATTCTACAAAGATTATTCCTGGCAATTGTTAATCCTGAGGGCCAAAGAAAATGAAAAAAAAAAACCCAATGGCCAGTCTATCTACCCTTAACACCTGTTGCGGGACTTGCTGTCAGAGAAATAAGCCCCTCTACCATTCCCCACACCACACCTGTTTTGACCCTAAACGCCCGTTGTTGTCATTTTGTCAGGTAAGAAGCTCTCCGTCCCTCTCCTTCTTCCCTCATGCACCTGTTTCGCCATTTAACACCTATATCTCTTCTTTTTTTCTGTCAGAGAAGAAGTCTCCCTCCCCCCTTCTCTTTACCCCACTACCCTATTCCACACGTGTTTTGACCATTAACACCTGTTGTCTTTCTTACAGAAACGAAGCCCCCCCCCCCCCCCCCCCCCCACCCACACACACACACACACACACACACGCCCACACCTCCTTCTCCCTTCCCCATCCCGCATGTATTTCGACCCTTAACGCCTGTCGTTGTCTCTCTCCACCCCACCCCCCTTCCTCCACTTAACCCTTAACGCCTGTCGCATTTTTGGTTCAGATGAAGTCAACCACCCACCACCCCACCCCTCCACCCCACCCCCGCCATTCGTGTCTGGACCCTCAACGCCTACTATTGTCTTTCTGGCAGAGAAAAAGCGTCCTCCATGTGCGCCTTTTGATCTGTAATGCCTGTTGTCTTTTGGCCAGAAAAGAAGCCCCGTGTCCATCTTTTGACCCATAATGCTTTCTGTCTCTCTGTCAGGAAGGTAGCCCCCTTCATGTGCATTCTTTGATACATAAGGCTGGCTGTCT
>CM031624.1:4606827-4619327 GCA_018398815.1 Conus ventricosus | reverse complement strand
CCCCACCCCCACCCCCCCCCACCCCCACCACACACACACACACACACACACACACACTTTTCTCACCACATGCGAATTGCCGACTGGGTCTAAAGCCATCGTTACATACGCAGGTTTCATCAACACAGGCACTGTTCTCTATCTTGCAGGTGGAGTCGGTGCTGGCACATGAAGAACCGAATCTCCCCGCCGCAGGCTCTGTCACAACACAGACATCACAGTTGTCTGTCTGGCGGATTGTTTTCCGCTGGCGTTCACATTGCGAAGCAGAACAACAACAGAATTACCATTATTTCCTACTCTTCAATCCTACGTGCAAGATGGCCTCTGGATGGATTTCCTGTTTAGACTCGTATCTGGGTTAAATTCGTATAAAAAGAAAATATTCAGCGTTGGAAGATTGTGAGGACTATTGTTTGAGTCAACTTTAAGTGGTCTCATATTTAGCGGGGGCGCTGCCTTAGTTTTTGCCCGAATAGAAACAAGAAACATACTCCAGGTTACCACTTTGAAGTTTCCTATTACATGCCTACTTGAAACTGTCTGTCAAGGGATGCAGTGTTTTGTAGAAATTATCTTCAGACAAAAACAAGCTCCAGGTATGAGAATATTCTCTCCCATGGAAGTTCTAATTTCTTCAAGATGGGGTACGTCTACCTACATGAGTTCTCCCATTATTCCTCGGGGCCACGCTGAAGAGAAGTTCACCAGGTTCATCTAGGTCTGTCAGTTGTGTGCCAAGGGTGCATCTTTTCCTTGACCACGTTTTGGCGGATCCTTGGGATTGGGCGCATTGACAGTAAGAAAAACCAACTGATCACACCAAATATTCAGTTGACAGTGGGAAAGATTGTAACCCCGAATCTTCTTTAGAAGGCCTGTACAGCCCTGTGGTGAAGCGGGCTGTGTGTACTGGTTGACAGTGGGAAAGATTGTAACCCCGAATCATCTTCAGAAGGCATGTACAGCCCTGTGGTGAAGCGTGGCTGTGTGTGCTGGTTTCACCTGTCAACTGAATGGCAAAAAGTGGGGCTGTTGGATGCGTGCAGCAGCTGCTAAATGGTGACATCTGTCATCGGTGGCTCTGCAATCATGAAGTGAAGCCTGGTACACGCATGGGGACCCTTCCATGGAGGTTCGGTCGTGTCGCGTCTGGTGGTCACACAAAGGCATTTATCAGGGAGCAGTTACATCCTTTGACGTTTTAATTAAAGGAATGCCCTGTGGATGCCTGCACCCTACATGAACAGAGAAGTAGGCTTCCCAAGGATGGTACAGAGTTGCTTCCAGATGGTTGGTTCGGCAGGTGAGGCCAATATTTCTCTGGGTTTCACTGGCACTTTCAGGATATCTTTTCATGTCTGCCTTTTGGCTAACTCTTGTGAAAGACCAGAGGAGGAGGAGGAAAGACACACTGACAACAGAAGAAGCTCTTTTGACAGTGGGAAAGGCTGCATCCTGAGATCCTCTTAAGAGGAACAGTAAGACCTCGTGGTGAGGCCTGACTGTATCTGAGTTGTACTGGTCTCACAGATCAGCTGAACAGGAGGCTGTGGGATACATGCAGCAGTTGCTTGATGGTGGTGTCTTTCACCGGTCTTTTGGTCATGAAATGCGGGCGCTTCCAAGGAGTTTCTGTTGTGTCACATCTGATGGTCACGCAATGGCGTCTGTCAAGGAGCAGTTATACCCCATGATGTCTTAATGGCATGCCCTGCGCGCGTCTGCACCCACTGTGAACACATAGTAAAGCTTCAAAGGGTCGTGCATAATTCCTGTCGACCTGTGGGTCTGGAAATTGAGGCTAGCACTCTATGTCCCACTGCCATCTTAGGGCACTGCCATCTTAGGGCGTATCTTTTTTCTGCTCTGCCTTTTGGCTGACTTTAGGTAAAGACCCAGTGACAGTGAAGAAAGACCCACTGACCACAAAGCAAGTACTATTGACAGCAGAAAGGACTGCAAAACGGGATCTTCTTTATAAAACCTTGTGGTGAAGTTTGCCTGCGTCTGGAATTGTACTGGTATCGCCTGTAAGCGGAACAACAACCAGCCGGCCTCTTGAGCTTTTGTTGCGTCGAATCTGGTGGTCACACAACGGCTCCTACCAGAGAACAGCTATGTCGCCTGAAGTCATGAGGAAACACTCTGTGTAAGATCTGTCGTAAAAGACCTAGTGACGGTGAGGAAAGACTCACTGACATCAGGGGAAGTCCTGTTGAGAGTGGGATAGACTGCAACCCGGGATCCTCATAAGGACTTGTAGCAAAGCTTGGCTGTGTCTGGAGTAGTACTGGTTTATTTGTCAATGTAACAGCAATGAGATACCAGCAGCAATTGCTGATGGGTTCTGCAATCGCGAAGTACAGGGTAGTACTCCCATGGGGTGTTTCCACAGACATTCTGTTGTGTCCCACAGTGGCATTTGCCACAAAGCAGTTATGTCCCTTGATATAATGGAATGCCTTGAACACGCCTGAACCCCATGGTTACATAGAGGAGGCTTCAAGGATTGGTGCAGGATTGATCTCAGCTGGACGGTTTGGAGGTTGACGCCAGTATGTATGTAGCTGGTTTCCATTAACATCCTCAAGATGGTGCAGAACTGTGCCCAGCTGGCTGATGTTCCATTGAAGGTTAGTACTCCTCTGGCTGATACTAGTACCTCTGGATATATGCCGGATGCGTGCAGAAGTTGCTTGATGGTGGCACCTTTCATCGGTGGGCTCTGCAGTCATTAAACACGCACTGGTACATGCATGAAGGTGCTTCCCTGTGGGTTCTGTTGTTTTGCATCTGGTGGTTTAACGATGGTATCTGCCAGGGAGCAGCTATGTCTCTTGATGTCTTAATGGAATGCCCATGCGCACCTGCACTATATGTGAAGACGGTGTCAACTCCCGAAGGTGTTTCAGGAATGATCCCAGCTGGTTTACTGGCAGTTGAGCCAAGTACTTTTCCTGTCCCACTGACACCTTCGGATATCCTTTTTGTCTGCCTTTTGGCTAACTCTGGGGAAAGGCCAAGTGATGGCAAGAAAAGATCCACTGGCCGCAGGAAAGTTCTGTTGACAGCATGAAGGATTGTAAGCCTGGATTTTTCTTCATAGGGTATGTCAGACGACACGGCGAAACTTGGCTTTGCCTGAGGTTGAACTGGTTTCAACTTTCAGCAGAACAGTAGTTAGTGGGGCTGCGGGGTAGGGGCAGCAGTTGCTTGTTGGTGGCGTCTTTCGGTAGTGAGCTCTGCAGTCATGCAAAACTGACTAGTACACCTATGGTGGCGCTTCCAAGGAGGCTAGAATGTCTCAGAAAAGTGGCATGTTTACAGGTGCACAAGAACATCTTACAAAGCAAGCAAAGCTCTGTACACTTTGAGAAGAAGGTCGAGTAAAGGTACCGAGCTGATCCCAGATTTAATGACGCACCTTTATGATATGCCGATCGCACTAATATCAGCTTATGACGCTGAAGTGTGATTCCCTTTATTTACATCACGACACAAGCAGCCCCCATAGTGCCACCTTCTTCCAACAAAATCTATCCTAAGCGTCCTCTCACGAAACAAAATGCTTTTTTTTGCAAGGCCTTCTAAACCTACACCAGAAAAGAAAGTGGTTCTCCCAGCATTAGCAGAGCTTTGTCGTTTTCCAATCAGCTGGCAAGCAATATGCCACACACTAGGGTTATGATTATATATAACTCTCATGTGCACATGCAATGTTGACTGTAATGTGCACATGTTGTTCTGTGTATAACTATTAGTTTTGAGATAGCAGGTTGGCTAGCCTTGTGGTTTTAAGTGAAAAGTGTCATGTGAATGCACGTCGCTATTCTGTTGGCTGTGGCCTGTGTGAGTGCTGGTTAGGCGCACTGCGCGCGCTATTCAATTTATCTTTAGGATTTGATAATCACTTGCTCCATGCCAGCCGAGAAGTCGGAGGGCCTGATGTGTTGCTGGGACTGAGGCCAGAGCGAGGCTGCGTCGTGTTAGAGGTATTTAATTATCCATGTTTAATTAGGGAGAAGTGAAATATATGAGCGAAAGTAAGGAAGACGTTTGTATTTAAAAGAAAAGAAAATGATAAGAACGAGTGTGGTTAAAGTTGTAACAATTCTTGTATTAAAGAATGGGGAAAGAAAAGTAGCATTCAAAATAAAAGCTTATGCATAGGGGAAAGGTTCCTGTTTTACATCTTCAGGTTGAGGTGAGTTCCCCTTTTTCTTCTTAAGTAATTATAGAAACTGTACGTGGTTCCGAGTGCCTTGACAGATTGGCTGTCTCACATGGGCCATGGACCCAGGGCCTTCGGGTGGTCCCAGAGGTGCCGGACCAAGTCCCCAGCCCAGATCGGGTAGCGGGCCACTTCTCCGTAACGAGACCCAGACCCTGAGGAGGGAGCGTGTGTAAGCCCAGCGATGGCTGTCCCCTGTGTGCCTTCCCCAAGATTAAGAGGGTGACCAGAGAATGACATTTATATTTATCTTCCTATAAAGAAACCTGGAATATGGAAGCAGTGTATCTAACCTTTCCTGTAAATGAATTTTGAATGTGGAAACATTTGGGTGAGAAATGTTTAACGGCGTGGCCGAATGGAACTGATGTTCCAATATTTCCTTAAAGGAGAGTGATAATTGATTAGACACGAGTGGGGAAGGACACCCCAGAACTTCCGTCCTAGAGACAGTGACGCTCTTTGTATTTTGGGCTGGATAGTGAATGATTTTTATGCGTCTCCTCCTGATGTGAAGGATGTTGGTGCATCCCCCTGATGTTTACGAATGATGTGATACATATCCCCCTTTTGCTGGTGATTGACACTAATTCATCCCCCTTATATGAATTGATTGTAGGGGAAGCAGTTTTTCTTTTTCCTCCTTCGTGGAGTGGAGGTATAAATGAAATTATTTTAAGTGTTGGTGTTTGATTAATAGCATTTGTACTCCCGTAGAAGGAGGGGAAACAAACCTTTCTTGTGCTGTGTTTATTATTTGGCGCTCCTTGGATGAGAGGAGTGATTGCGTGTACGTGCGGAGTGTACTTTGGGCAGATGTGCATGTGTGTGTACGACCCTTAGAGTATGGCAATAACAAAAGCACACAATCTGTCTTACTCCAAACAGTCGATTACAACATGCTTCACAATAAAGCAATGTTTAGCTCTCAGTGGCTACAATTTATCCTAACCGTTCCACATAACTGGGAATATATCATTGTCACGAGTTTGTCACGAGGCCTACGACGTTTGACCCATCTAGGGTGGCGGAATTACTCATTTATTTATTGTCGTTGCTGTTGTCGTGTATCCGTCCCTTAATGTGGCTTGGGGTGCGGTTGCACCTTGGTGTAGTTCAGCTCAACTTCGGTTTGCTTTCTCTCTCTCTCTCTCTCAATTCCACTGCCCGTGCTATTCATCCTGCAGGTTCACGGTGGCTGGTACCTTTCTCTCGACTTGCTGTCTATCGGCCTCTCGCCTGTCTTTTTACCTGTCGCACGTGCTTCATTTCTTTTAGTTTGAAGTATGCTCACTCTGTGACGTAGCGTGGCATGTTGGCCGCCATCGTGAGAGAGGTTCCTCTTGACTCGAGCGGAAGATGTCTCTGGGAGCGCCTGCTCCGGTCTTGGTTCTTCACCTTATCGTCGAAGGTACATCAGTATCTTCAATTCCTACAGTCGGCCTGTAGGAGTGGGGACATCACTTCTTCTTTTTCCGCATCTGCGCTTCTGTCCTCTCGACTGGACAGAGGGCAGAGAGAGTCGTTTGACCCGCCTCTTCGGGGTCACCCACGGGTAGCTGGTAAGCATCAGTTTCGTGGTTTGTTTGTTTTGGTTTGTTGTTGTTAGCCGGCTTATTCTTCTCTTTTGCGCAATTTTCTTTTGTTTGCAAAATTGTAAAAGAGATATTGTTTGAGACCTTTTCTCTGGTTAATTCAATCTTTAACCTTCTTGCCATTCTAAATTATATCCAAATTTCTTTCTCCTGTTTATGCATCTGGTGATGCGGTAGTCGGTGGGGATGGAGAGAACCTGGTGATTCAGGGTTGGTACTTGCTTGGTCTCGCTCGTCCGCCCCTGTCACATTCGCCGGACTCTTATTCTTCGGCCACCGTCTGTTTGTGTGTGCAAGGAGAACGAGTTTTATGTTCGCGAGTGTGCGTACGCATGATTTGTCGTTCGGATGCGTGGTTGGAGATTTGTGTTATTTTGAAATGTGCTATAAAATGTGACAATTATGCCATTGAATTATTATTTGCAAATGTTGGCAGTTATAAAGCGATGGTCGCTGTGTTGGTTATTTCCTAAGAAAGGAAAATGTTAAACGTGAGTGAGAGAAGGGTGAAGATAATTCATATTTGTTTTATAGCCTGTTGATTTAATGCAGTCTTTTACCTGCTTCGTGTGAGAAGACTTTAACGAACATTCTTGATTTGATTGGTTTACAGTGTTATGCTCAGGTCTGTGTTTGAGCTGGGGTTGTTGTGTATTTAGTAGACCTCCCCTCGCCATCATGCGAGTGGCTGTTAGGATTTAACAGCATGGGTCAGACTGTACTGACGGCGGGTTCTAGTACCCTTCCTTCTTCCTTCCTTCCCTCCCTTTCTTCTCTCCTCCCAGCTACCTTTTCCTCCTCCCGGGGGCTTCACCCGGAGCTTGGACTGGTTGGTGCCACGCGCTGGTTGGGGCCAGCGCTGGTTGGAGCCACGCTCTGGTCGGACCACGGACTGGTTGGTGCCACGCGCTGGTTGGGGCCACGCTCTGGTCGGGACCATGGACTGGTTGGTGCCACGCGCTGGTTGGGGCCACGCTCTGGTCGGGACCGCGGACTGGTTGGTGCCACGCGCTGGTTGAGGCCACGCTCTGGTCGGACCGCGGACTGGTAGAAAAAGCCCGCCGGCTTGACTGGCCGGCCCTGATCCCCGTCCAGGACCTCCAGTAACAACGCCACGTTCCCCCCCCCCCCCCCCCCAGGACGCGCTCTTCACTGTCTGCTTGTGCGTGTCAAGGGTGTCGGCCTTGAACGACTCTTTTCAAGAACCGACCCGGTTTGGAGCACCTAGTGCGACAGGTGCTCCCAGTAGACTTTGGGAAAAGGGGGCAGGGTGTGGAGGCGCTCCATGGTGTGGGAAGGGATTGATGCTGGAAATGTTTATTTATAATTTTGTATATGTCATATGTGTTGAAATGCTGTGATTGTGATTGTGTACGTCGTATGGTGAAATGTTTATTTATAATTGTGCATGTTGTGTGTGTTGGAATGCTTGATTGTGATTGTGCATGTTGTGTGTGTTGGAATGCTTATTTATGACGTATGTTGGTGTGAATAAATGGGTGTTGTATCGTAATCTTTATTGTGTGGTCTCTTGCGGGCGTGTGAGGTCAGTCACTCCCTTCACTCCCACCTAGACCGATCCTGTCAGGCAGACCTCCAGGGGTCGGTCGTGACAATTGTGGGGGCTCGTCCGGATGTGAAGGGCTCTGACGTCTCTCTCGTTTCGCGGTGACCTGTTTAGGTTTGTCTGTTTGTATATGTTTAGTCAGTTTGTCGTGTTTGTTCGTGGGTGGTTGGCTGGGTGACTCAGCGTGAAGGGAGTCTTTTGGTGGCCTGAGGGAACATCCGGCGTGACTGGGAATCGAGTCGAGACGAAGGGGAGTCCGACCGCGTCCAGACCTCTTTCCGCCGGGTACCTCACGCAGATGCGGCCGTAAGTCTTGCCTTTCTGTTGCCGCTCAGTCTGCCATTCCTGTTTTGTGGTTAGCCAGTTCTTTTTTTTTTTTTTTTTTTTCGGGTGGTTATTGAGTACAGGGGGTTGTATCGGACGTTAGTGTCCCTTTTTTCCTCTCTCGGATTCCGTCTGCCAGTTTTTTTTGTTTTTTTTTTTCGGCCAGCCCCACCGCACTGTTGCCGTGCTGTGGAGCGCGGTGTTGCCAGAGTGGGGGCAGCCGGACATAGTTTTTGGTTGTTTTTTTTTTTTCGGTGAGCCCCACCGCACTGTTGCTCGTGCTGTGGAGCGCGGTGTTGCCAGAGTGGGAGCAGCCGGAACTTGTCCGCACACACACCACACACCATTACACACATATACACACACCCCTAAAATATTGTTTTTTTTTTTCTAGTGAAATTGTCTTTCCCCTGTATTTGAAAACCGTAGGATATTGTTGTCATGGACGTCCGGTGCGGTGGTATGGCGACCGTGCGTCGAAGAAGAAAGGTTTTCAAAATGTAGTCCCTCTATTAGTACCAGCACTTCGACTACAGTGACTTCCACTTATTCAGTGCTGTAGCCGATAGTCCAGCGAGTACTTTCACTTCTTGTTCACTAGGGGATTTTCCTGCTGAGACCCCGACTGGCACTTCCGCTCGGAAGCGTCAGAGTATGCGAAGCAACTGTGGGCTTCTGTTGAGTCGCAGGAAACCAAAGCCCTCTCTTCTCCATGCTTCCCCTCGTATAGAGTATGCCCCGGGGGACTTTCTCATGGGAAGGTCGAGACCCAAGGGAGGGTCAGACGGGTCATCCTCCCGTGTCGGGAGTGGTGAACCCCGCCCAGGACATCACCTCCGTCCTGATGTTTCTGGAGCGGCAGCGTAGTGAAGAGGCTGCTCAGCGTAGGAAGAGGCTGCTAGGCAGGAAACCCTCCGTAGGGAAGAGGCTGCTCAGCGTAGGGAAGAGTTGGATAGGATGGAGGCTCTGCGCCGAGAGGAGACTGACAGACAGGAGATTCTGCATAGGGAAGAGGCTATGCTGCGCAGAGAAGAGGCTACCCGACAGGAGGCCCTTCGTAAAGAAGAGGCTACCCGACAGGAGGCCTTCGTAAAGAAGAGGCTACCCGACAGGAGGCCCTTCGTAAGGAAGAGGCTGCCAGACAGGAGGAGCAGCGTAGGGAAGAGGCTGCTCTGTGCAGAGAGGAGGCTGCCAGACGGGAGGCTCAGCGTAGGTGAAGAGGCTGCCCTCCGTAGGGAAGAACTAGACAGGATGGAGGCTCTGCGTAGGGAGGAGAGGAACAACTTCTTTCGCGGTCTCCCGCATCTGTAAGTCAGGGGGTTAATCACCAGGCAGGTGATAGAGTTAGAGGCCCAAAGTTAAGCTTCCAAGTTCAGACCTAGTGAGGACATTGATATGTTCCTAGAGCATTTGACAAGGTTGCTAGTTCATACCAATTGTCTGAGGAACAAAAGGCTATGCACCTTTTTCTGGATTATCTGTTGCTGCAAGGGAGTGTGTGCTCACTCTAAATGAAGGTGCGTCTTATGCAGACATGCAGTTGGCTCTGCGTAAGCGTTTCCACCTTACCCAGAGACGTACAGGAGGAAGTTCAGGTCCATGAAGAAAAATAACGACGAGACCTTCGTGCAGTTTGGTGATAGGCTGCGCAAAACGCTAGGGTACTGGCGTCAGTTGGCTAAGTTGGAGCTGGAGGATCTGATCCTCATTGAACAGCTCACCAACACTGTGTCCCCAGAGTTGAGGATCCGGATAGGCGAGGCAGCCCTCAGGATTTCGCGGCTGCGATTCATACCGCTGAGGTGTTTGCTGAAGCTCGCAGGGCTTATGGGCATCGCCCAGATACGGAGAGGAAGCCCTCACAGGATTTAGTGGCAATAAGGCGCCGACAACTGCTAGCGGGTGAACAAGGCAGGCAGTTCATCGGGGATTTCAGCGCCCCGACTGTGTTTTCTTTGTGGTCGTCCTGGCCACATTAGAAAGATTGTCCTAAAGCCGCTGGTAGTCGTGGGGCTGGTCCTTTCCAACGTCCTCGTGCCTCGGCTAACGTGGTTCCATCCCAGCTTCTGGTGATTCAGAGTGCCCAGTGTTTCTCTCTGTTGTTGGTTCCTCCTTGGTCGACACCATCAGGGATTCGGGAGGATCAACGATCTTTGTGGATAAGAATTTGGTTTCCCCTGAGGCCGGCGGCGGCGCTAGTTATGATGTGTGCGGTTTGGAGGTTGGTTTTACCTCCACCCTCCTTCTGTACTCATTTCTATCTCCACCCCCTACTTCTGTGGCGAAGTATGGCCATCGCGGTGGAGCGACCTCTGTATTCCCTTCTCATAGGAATACTATCACCTTTGTGGACGGACGCAGTCAGTCCGTGTCTACGGATCTGCCGTACAGGCGTGTGTGGGAGTTACCACACGCGCCAAAGCTAAGAAGCAGGAACAGGAATTGCGTCCCGTTCTTCAGCCGATCTCTGACGAGGTTCTGGCCAGGGTCGACCCTGCTACCATGGTCCGCCTTCAGGCCAGGGACTTGGATGTCGAACGCCTGCGACAACTGGTGGATCATCCCGCTCAGTCTGCCCGACACGTCAAGGTGAGCTTCAAGCTCCACAAGGGGATCCTCTTTAGGGTTTTCACTCGGCAGATCGGGTAGCCAAGCAACTAGTTGTCCCCCAAATGCTTGAGAGAATCTGTTCTCCGGCAGGCCCATGATTCACCTATGGCAGGTCATATGGGCCAAAGCGGACTCTCGAGCGAGTAAGACAAGACTTCTTTTGGCCAGGGATGAACTCACAGGTTAGGCAGTACTGCCGTAGTTGCGATACCTGCCAACGGACAACGCCTAAGGGGCGCTTGAGGCGTGTTCCCCTGGGATCAGTGCCACTGGTTGGGGAAGCCATTCAGCAAGGTTGGGGTCGACCTGGTGGGACCCATTGCTGCCCCGCTTAGGACTATCGATACCCTACTATTGCTGAGGCTCTCCGGCAGATTTGACACGCACTGGTGTGCCCAAGAAGAAGTACGGCCGGAAGTTTGTACTGGAGAGCGATCATCATCCTCTCCAGTGCTTGGACCGGATCGGCAGTCAGTCGTCGACTCATGAGTTAGGCAGTGGAACTGCAGGTCATGCGTTCACTTTCCGTCATATCAAGGGTTCCTGTAATACGGATGCTGACTATCTTAGCCGAGCTCCGTAGTCAGCACATTGGAAAATCAGTCAGAGGGACACTTCCCCTCAACCAGGGTTATATCCCCTTTTGGTCTCTGTATCAGGTGTAGTGACAGTTTTCACTTCAGTGGTGTTAACGGTAGTGAATCACAATGGTACGGATTGTCACTTTCATGGTTGGAAGGTTTCCTTAGTTGTTTGATAAATGTAGTATTATGTATTTCCCTGTGTGATTCTATTGTAGATGTTTGTATTGGATTCATCGTACTCTGCCGATCACAGAGAGTTGGGTTCGGTCCCATTGTTGTGAATTTGCACATGCGTCAAGGTTCAAAGGAGCACTGTATACTCAGAGAAACAGATGCTTTTAGAAGGGGGGTTTGTCACGAGTTTGTCACGAGGCCTACGACGTTGACCCATCTAGGGTGCGGAATTACTCATTTATTTATTGTCGTTGCTGTTGTCGTGTATCCGTCCCTTAATGTGGCTTGGGGTGCGGTTGCACTTGGTGTAGTTCAGCTCAACTTCGGTTTGCTTTCTCTCTCTCTCTCTCTCTAATTCCACTGCCCGTGCTATTCATCCTGCAGGTTCACGGGTGGCTGGTACCTTTCTCTCGAACTTGCTGTCTATCGGCCTCTCGCCTGTCTTTTACCTGTCGCACGTGCTTCATTTCTTTTAGTTTGAAGTATGCTCACTCTGTGACGTAGCGTGGCATGTTGGCCGCCATCGCTGAGAGAGGTTTCCTCTTGACTCGAGCGGAAGATGTCTCTGGGAGCGCCTGCTCCGGTCTCGGTTCTTCACCTTATCGTCGAAGGTACAGTCGGTATCTTCAATTCCTACAGTCGGCCTGTAGGAGGGGGACATCACTTCTTCTTTTTCCGCATCTGCGCTTCTGTCCTCTCGACTGGACAGAGGGCAGAGAGAGTTGTTTGACCCGCCTCTTCGGGTCACCCACGGGTAGCTGGTAAGCATCAGTTTCGTGGTTTGTTTGTTTTGGTTTGTTGTTGTTAGCCGGCTTATTCTTCTCTTTTGCGCAATTTTCTTTTGTTTGCAAAATTGTAAAAGAAATATTGTTTGAGACCTTTTCTCTGGTTAATTCAATCTTTAACCTGGCCATTCTAAATTATATCCAAAATTCTTTCTCCTGTTTATGCATCTGGTGATGCGGTAGTCGGTGGGGATGGAGAGAACCTGGTGATTCAGGGTTGGTACTTGCTTGGTCTCGCTCGTCCGCCCCTGTCACATTCGCCGGACTCTTATTCTTCGGCCACCGTCTGTTTGTGTGTGCAAGGAGAACGAGTTTTATGTTCGCGAGTGTGCGTACGCATGATTTGTCGTTCGGATGCGTGGTTGGAGATTTGTGTTATTTTGAAATGTGGCTATAAAATGTGACAATTATGCCATTGAATTATTATTTGCAAATGTGGTGGCAGTTATAAAGCGATGGTCGCTGTGTTGGTTATTTCCTAAGAAAGGAAAATGTTAAACGTGAGTGAGAGAAGGGTGAAGATAATTCATATTTGTTTTATAGCCTGTTGATTTAATGCAGTCTTTTACCTGCTTCGTGTGAGAAGACTTTAACGAACATTCTTGATTTGATTGGTTTACTGTGTTT
>CM031624.1:4584327-4599327 GCA_018398815.1 Conus ventricosus | reverse complement strand
ACAAACTAATCTTTTAAACTGTAAATTAGGGAATCGTATAATTTCATAATCGCAAATATGCAGCTTTCCCTGACGGAAGAGCTCTTAAAACAGTTGAGGGCCTTTCATCATATAAGTTTTCATCAGTGCTCAGCTCATCTAAATGAACATAGAGTAATGAATGTAATTCAAGATCGAGCGGATTTTCCCCCTCATAAGTAGTTTTGTTTGATGTTACAATAAAAATGTGAGCGTCCTGACTGTCAGTTGCAAAGCCTAACATTTTAGCTAGCTCGTTTCAAAATCGTATTGTTTGCTTCTTCAGGTTTGATGTTAATTTTTGTTTTTAGATTTGCAATTGTTAAGTTTGAGCGATAAAATGGTCCTAAGTTACTCATTGCTTTCCTTTTAGATAGCAAACCGTCGTATAACAATCAGGTATTGTTAACTGCGAACTTCGTCTTTCCCCTTTCTATTTTTTATAATCTTATTTTCCCCTTGGTTTACGCTTATATTAAACCTACGACTTTGTAAATTATTTTCATGCGAGTGCGACCATTTTGTTCCGCAATCGTTCTCAATAGCATGTACTAATGACGAAGGACGGTCTTGAGTTGTTATTGTTACACAACATTTTTTTTACGAAATAAAAAATGAGTGCGTTCAAATATATTACTGATGAATAATATTTGTTTGGGCCGCACTACAATCTTAAAAAATATAGCAACTGATACTCTTGACATTGCTTTGTGACCCAGACCTCGACAATTTTTCATAAAAAGGTGAGTACTCCATTAAGCAGATATCTTAACCCTCTATTAAAAAAGACTACATCGCAAAAGTGTGGTTTAGTAATCGAGCAGTTATTTGTATCAGAAAACAGTTAAAAACCTTTGCTGTGTTTGTGATCAACTGGGGTACCACCGTGTGAGTGTGTATGCTAATCATTTTAATCATCCTGGTTCCTTTGGTGAGGGTCAGTGTATAGATTTCATTTTTATTACACATTACAGACGTATTTTGACCTGAACTGCAAGCACCATTGCCAAAGACAAAACGTTAATCCTTTCAGCAACAGAATAGACATGAAGGCTTTTGGAAAGGATTTGTACGAATTCAATATTAATGCTTTAAGGACGGGACTTTAGACAAAGTCGGCATCTTAATCAGGCTTAGGCACCCATTATTTTTGGGGGCTGTGGCACAGAAGTATAAACTATGACTGGAATCCTCCTTACACATCATTTTCTTCTGCCCACAGGCGTTACTCGGGTCCATAGAGCAAGAGCATTAAAACAGCATGGACAACATTCTAATTTTGACATATCTGAGGGGCCTAACTACAGGGGAATTAGTACGAAATATAAAGACTCTATTCGTACTTACGTTTGGGTTTGCTAGGTTCGCAAGCACAGGCGATGATCGAGTTTAACTGATCCTTCTACTGGTATGGAAGCACAAAAACAATACTTAGCAAATTTAGAGGACGCCATTAATTCTACAGTTGATTTACTTCAAGTATAAAATGTACCAAAATGTTTTACATTACGCAAAGATCGAAAGGAGACCTCCTTGCTGATGGCACTGGTTTATACATGCTGCCTTTCTGACCTCCAGACTCAAGATAGGTACAAAATTAAACTACAATAATGAAATTCTCTGTAGCAGCAAAGACAGAAGGTTGGGAAAAAACGATATAAATTCGGTGCTGTAATATTACAAACAATAAAAAACACCAGAACTAAGTCATTCCAATCCCCGAGGTCCAAAGCCCGAAGACGTTGAAGACGTGGACTTGGTTGCGAATGACCATGATATATGAAAAGCCAGCGCTAGTTGTTGGATTAACTGTCCTAGGATTACCTGGGTTTTATTATACTAAATAGTAAACCCACTATTAAGAGAACTAACGCCATAAGTGCTCGTCCATAAAGCCAACTATTTGCTTGCAGTAGACAAAAGCCAGCTAATAAACAATCCATAAATATACCAAGGTAAAGAGCTCTATAGCTTTACTGGCTAATTTTTTTAATAAAACTCGCAAGATGATCAAGCTGTTTTTTTACCCATGATTTATCGCGATGGGCGGTGGAGGCACTGAAACTTTGCCCTCCACCACCGCCTGTAATAGCCATCTCCGTGATACTTATTGCAAATCCTAAAGGTCGTTTTAAACGACTTGTAATGTGACACCTTGCTCCTCTAAACAGCGGTTCGTATTCGTTCTCGCTTGCGTCTCGTGTCTTCATATAAAATTCTTTGAAGTTTCTTCTTATTCTGATCACTTGAGTTGTAAATTGTTCTCGTGTAGTAGGAAACAACGCATTCTAGTCTTGCTGGTCTTTATTCTTTAAGTTTATGTAGTCTTTGTTCTATTTTTCTTTAAACATCCTCTCTAAGTTGGCGACGTTAGCCTCAGCGAGTTTTTTTTCTTCCCTTTTCTATATGCTCATTTAGTTGAGTTCAGTTTTGCTAAATTGTTTATTAATTCTCCTCTGAAGGTTCTTTAGTACGATCAAGGGCTTTTAATTCTCTTATAGTCGCCTGTATTTCTTGCTTGGCCAGCGCGGATCCATTTTTAGTATTTAATGCTGTTTTTCTTCTTCAGTGAGTTCTGCTTCTAGAGCTTGATTTATTTCGCCCGCGGCTTGACTTAATCTTCAGGTCCCATGTTTTGCATTTGGATATCTGATCGGGAGTACTTGTTGTATGTTTTGAAAGTCCAGAAATCCTCCTCATCTAATTTGGTTTAGATAAAGCAAGGCGGATTTTTGCTCGCTTGCACCTGAGCCTTTGATTTAATCTGTACATGCTTACCACAACTTTGATGAGTTTGTTTATTACGTAAGCGGAATAAGTCTCTTTGTCGTTTCTTAAAATACAAATGGTAATCTTTTCGTTCAAAATCATAGGGTATATAGCTCCTGGAGGTTTCTAGTTCTAACTGTGGTATAATTGAATCTGACCTTACTTTTGTTAATTAAGCCTTTGCGCCCCTTAATAATACCGCAATGAGAACGCCTGAGCGGTTGCTGTGTCAAATGGAAGTCTTTTTTCATCCATGTTGGCGTTCCAAGATCACTAATATCATACTTTCTTCACTCCAATCCGCCATGTTTTATATAATTACCCTTTTTTATTTTGTTTTATAAAAATGTCACAAAGGTATATGGTCGATTCTTGACCCGAATAGAAAGCTGAAAGAAACCCCATGGCGTTAAGGGAAATAAACGGAATCATACTGTTCCAAATATTCCATCGACTATTGATGCGGATCAAATTCTTACTGTAAAATTTCAGACCTAGGAGGAGCGGATGATTTGATTGTGCCAGGCTCTGCACGCTTACTTTCAAAATAGAACTCGCTTCAACAAGACCCACCAGGAACAGTGTCCAGAATCTGGGGCGGGCAATCGTTAATATAATTTCTATAAAACTGAGGGGAAAGAAGTTAATCTTCTTTACACAATGGCCGACATATTTTTAACCTATTCTGATTTTGGCTAACCGCGAATTGAAAGGGCTAGATCTTGCGTTTCAAGATTCGGCAATGAAGAAGAATAAACCTTACATTAGACGCCGATGTCCTGAAGGTGCTAAAAGCAGCAAAGGCTTTAGCTGTAAGTCATGCGTTTGGAATCGCTTTTCCATTCCTTTAGATTTTGAGTTGTTAAAAGCGCATGCCCCAAACTCTTCAAGGGGCTTTTAAAGACAGATAGTACATACGAACTAAACTTTTATTGACTACAAACGTTTATCAGATCAACAGAATACGAAGCAAAGTACAGCATTTCTTACATCTCGTTAGAGTTTGATGGGTTGTTAGCAACTCTAATTTAGCAAGGGCTGATTGGCAACCATATGAGTCACAATTAGTTAATATATTTACGAAAACGTGCGTCCTCATTCAACATATCCTAAACGCAGGGCAGACGCTATATGGCAATTAAATCTTATAATCGCAGCAACATCGCTCTTTTTTTTAACTTTAAAGGTATTTTTTTTGCTGTGTGAGATGAAAGAACCCTTCGCAAGAGCAAGTGAAAAAGTTTTTTAATCCAAAAATAACGAAAGTGCAATGTACAATTGATGGTAGTCCTAACCAACTCTCGATAGCGGCTTAGACCTTTTCATCATTTTGACGGAAATAAAGGAAATTTGTTGGGGGGTGGGAGGGGCAGATGTCCAACAGCGGACCTTGCGTATAAAGATCTACACCTTCACAGTGTTAGGCTTGTGATTATTTAACATCAAAAGTACGGTTTATGATTGACCTAAGGTCAACAGAGGATAATAAGTTACATGGAAGTGGCGAGAACGGTTTAAGGCGTATAAACATTCGAATTGAGAAAGAAAAAGAAGCTGAAAAACCACTTAATGTACATTTGTTTTTATTAATTGATACTCGCTGAATATTGCAAAGAACAAGATTAGAACATATTGAATTCTAATTTATTTTTTCATTTTAAAAAAGCATGTCTGTTCAAGTTTATCCAAATGTGCCTAAGCGCCAGAGTCACCAAGAGAAGAGATGTAGTAACCCCGGCATAAAAACCTTTAGATTAACCATCATTACACAAATGCTACAAAAACTAGAGCCAGGACCTTTCAAAATACAGCAAAACCTTTATTGTGTTACCTATGTTAATACTGGAGCATCGACTATAAGCGCCGCATCAGAGGACGGAAACGAGTGTTGGCTCTTAGCATCGGGGCATAGGCGCACCGCAGCTTTGCCTCCTAGGGCGGTTTGTCTTTAGCTCTCTCCTGTGTTCATTATGCCGTTTATTTTTTTTAGGTGCTGCTAGCAAAAAAATAAAACTAAAACTCCAAAACACACAGCTATGGTTCAACTAAAACAGCTATACTTAGTTCCTGTCAAACTGATTAGAATAAGGCACTAGCTGACTCATACATCACGGATGAAGACTTTTAATCGTTTACAGGCGTTTTGAGACTACAAAAGGACACAAGTTTGATCTTCAAAGAAAGGCGAGAGACAACTTTTTCTCAACACAGCCATGACCCGTGCAGATAAAAAAGGACATGCTTTAAAAAAGTAAACGAAACATTAAAACTCTGTCTCTAAACTGCTCACATAACAACGCCAAAGGGTGTTATATACTTTAGTTTATGAGTTAAGCCACAAAAAGACCATCGATATTGATTTAATTAGTTTTTTTTGATTTAAATAAAATATTTTGAGTTAGAAAAGCAAATCGCATGGATAAGATATTGAAGGTCCAGACGAATGTTTGAAGCAATGCAAGAAGTTTATCACAGAGCACTGAATGATATTGATTAGAAGTCATTGATCCAACAAACGTACAGGCAAGTGTTGCTTCATGCTATTTCTAAGTTCCAAGTTATCTTCAATACGACCCGCCAGTAACGTAATGTTAGCTGTTTTAATCGACTATATAACCTTAAATGAGAATCTAGAAGTCTGGGTCTCACCCTTAACAACAAGACTATTCTTTCTTATAATGGACTTAAAACTGGTTGGGCGACCATGCTACACTAGTTTGATGTGGCGCTGAAGAAGCAAAATGAGAGGATCTGGTTGGCAGAGGGCGAAAGTCTTAGAGATCAAGATTAAACAGTTAAGACTTTGCGCGATTGTTGGCAGGCTTTCATACCGCTGCCCCCTGCATTAGTTGCAAAAAAAAGCAGTTCTAAACTAAAGAATACAGACAACAAAATGTTTCATGTGGGTGGTGTTCTCGCATAGGCTGCATTTTATGTCGGCAAAAACGCGAGAGAGTGTCTAAACTATTGCGGAGATTACAATTAATGATCTTACACTTTGATGGAATCTCCTTTCTGTTAGCGTACGATCAAATTGATCAGTTCTGAAGAACTAACAAACCAATAACTTGTTAATGTCTACACATGGGATGAGGAAACAAATCTACAGCCTATTAAAGTGTCCAAGAACAGTCAACGATTGGCGAGCCAGACAAAAGCCATGTTGATACTACTGATGTTTTCACCGCTACCACATTACACTTTGATACGAACATGAGTAGATTAATGCAGATACTTCAAAACAAAGACGTAAACAAGAATTCTGCAGAAAATGTTTAACAAGAATTCCATCTGTTCAAGCCGCGAGCGAACATAAGAAACATTGTAGTAGCCCTAGTTGACTGTAATACGAAACTAATTAGGGCCCCCAGAAGGCAGTAAAGTTAGTTTTAAGAACTGGAAAGGGATGCAAATTCTCATATGTTGTTTTACGCAGACTTCGATCACTCATTGTTCCTTATGAAGGGCCAGCTCCACAAAAACTTCGAAAAACAGTCTTAATGAGTAATATAAATTTGTTCATTTGCTTTCATTATTGTCAGGTCGGATGGCGCTCATTCAACGCCAGAATTATACAGAGGACCAAATGCGGCTAGAAGATTTTTACAGCGCATGCAGCAAGTGCGTAATGATTGTTCTAATAATCTGAATTTATCTGAAATCATGATGACGCCTGAAGACCAAGAACAGTATGACTTAGCCACTCACTGTTGGATTTGTGGTTTAGAACTCAGTGAGGAAGCCAATCCAAAAGTAAGAGACCATGATCACATTAGCGGGAAGTTCAGAGGATCGGCGCACAACAACTGCAATCTTCAACTAAAGTTTGAACCAAAGACATGGAAGCTGCCTATATTCTTTCATAACTTGCGAGGTTACGACTCTCATCTTATAATGAAAGCAGTAACCGACTCCTTCAGGGTAACATGCATTGCACAGTCATCGGAAAAGTACATGTGTTTCACTTTAAATAACATGTCTTTTTATGACTCTATGCAGCACATGATGGGATCATTAGAGTCACTGGCTATGTCCTTAAAGTCCTCCCCAAATAACGGAAGAATATTTTGACCCAACTCTCGTTAGAAAGGGTGTTTACCCTTATGAATACATGAACAGTTGGGAAAGGTTTGATGAAGACACACTTCCTCCTAAAGGCGCGTTCTTTTCTAGTCTCAGAGGAAAGGAAATCAGTGATTCTGATTACCAGCATGCTCAAGAAGCATGGCAGAAGTTAGAGTGTAAAACGATGGGAGACTATCATGACCCCTTTACTTGATGGCAGATGTATGTTTGTTGGGGGAAACGTCTTTGAAAATTACAGAAAGACCTGCATGAAACATAAAAGCATGGATCCTGCGCATTATATTTCTGCGCCCGGGATGAGCTGGGACGCTTTCTTAAAGTTTACTGGAGTACAGATTGATTTATTGTCTGACCTGCCAATGATTCAGATGATTGAAAACGGATTGCGTGGAGGAATTAGTATGGCGTCGCATCATTACTGTAAAGCAAACAACAAATACTTGGATGACTATGATCCAAGTAAAAGGTGTAACTATCTCATGTATTTAGACGCAAACAATCTGTATGGATGGGCAATGGCGCAATCACTTCCATTAGTTACGTAACTTTAAAATGTACACAGAAGACAATCCGAAAATATTCAAAAGGCATTAAAGTGGTTGGGTAGTTTGACGCCGGGTCAACAGCAGGGTTTTTCATTCTAGAAGTTGACTTAGAATATCCTCACGAACTCCATGACCTGCATAATGACTATCCATTAGCAGCAGAAAGCCAAAAGATGAATCCAAGAGAGCCACCTAAACTTGTGCCTAATCTTCGAGGCAAAAAAATTATGTCTGCCATTACAGACTTCTACAATTTTATTTAAGACACGGTTTGAAGTTGATAGCTGTTCATCGTTAATTGCTTTTGATCAAGAACAGTTCATGAAACCATACATCATGAAGAACACTGATCTTAGAACTAAATCCACAGATGCTTCAGAAAAAGACTTTTTCAAGCTGATGAACAACAGCTGTTTCGGAAAGACTATGGAGAATCCGCACAAGCGTAAAGACGTCAGATTAGTCACCAAAGAGAACGAAGCAATTAAGCTGACTTCAAAACCTAATTATCAGGACTTCAGAAGATTTCATGATCAGCTTTTTGGCATAATGATGAAAAAAAGAAAGTCAAATTGGAAAAAAACCCGTTTTTATTGGGTTTACTGTTTTAGAATATCAAAGCTTTTGATGTTAGAATTTCTTTATGACTACTTTAAACCCTTGTATCCAGAGTCCCGAGTACTTTACACAGATACAGATTGTTTTGTTATAGATATCCCTACTGAAGATATCTATAAAGACATGGAATTAGAAGTAGCTAAAGGGCATGCAGGATGGTATGACACATCCGAAATTTCCCCAAAGATTCGCCTTTGCATTCAATTACTAACAAGAAGGTTTTAGGAAAGATGAAGGATGAATTATCTGGAAAGGTGATTAAAGAGTTTGTTGGATTAAGGTCAAAAATGTACAGTATTTCGAGCCAGGAGAAAACCATAAGAAAACAAAAGGGAAAATCCCGCAGTGTTGTGCAGTCAAACATATCGCATGACAATACAAAGAAGCATTGTTTAGCAATAAGACTTTTCAACATGACAACGTAAAACTACGATCTAATCTACATGAAATCAACACAACGGTTGTAACAAAGAAGTCATTAGATAGAACAAACACAAAACGAGTATTTGTTAATCCAGAGTTTTCATATGCATATGGACATTATAGAACCCTAATATAATTAAAGCGGAACTGTGTCTGGTGGGATTATCTGCAGTTCTTCTTTCACAAAAGATCTTTGAGGAGCTGGTTGTTTTGTCGTGTCAGTTTCTCGTGAATAATACACGGGTGGATTCATTTTTACAATTCTTTTATTTCATATGGATCAACACTCCAAACTGGATCAGTTGCCTGATGCGAGTGTCCCTTCTGCTTCCCCGGTAAATAAAGGTACCTTACTTTTAAACCAAACGGTAATTTTTGCTGGGTGTACTGGGGTCTTCAGCAACATTTATGTTTTCTTTGATTGCTTGTATGGTTTTAGCCCTTTAAATTCTTATTATTCATTGCGCGGAAAACCGAGGGCAGTCTTCTAACCCATTCTGTGTTGCGAGAATTGTCAATAAGCTCTCTGTGATACTGGTAGGAGAAAAGTCTTTCAGATAACTGTTTGTTAAAGTTTTCAACTAAAGCCTGTGATCTGTGAACTCCTGGAATGCCTCTTTTAATGGTAACTCTATGTTTCAACAATAATTGATTCACTTGGCCTTTAAATTCTTTTCCATCATCAACTTGAATCATGCGAGGATAAGTTAAGGGGCCTCGTTGGTATATCAGTTGTATAGCGACAGCAACAGCAGAAGCACTCTTTTGTGTTAATGGTTCCGCATCTTTGCATCTTGAAGCTATGTCAATGACTGTGAGTGCGTATTAAATCTTTTTCGTCTAATCGTATCAGAGGGTAAATATAGAAGGTCCATTTGATGGGTGTCGTTTGGAGTTGTATTGACAAGTGTGGTCTTGTATTCGTCTAGGCGCAGGTAAATAAATTTGCCAAATCGCTTGTTTAGATAACCATTCCTTCGCTGTTTGTTCGCTAACTCCCGCTGCTTCGCTTAGCTTTTTAATTGCCCTTATTCCCTTCCAATATCCTTTTGGCGAATAATAGATTTTGTTCATTTTTTTATTCAGCCAATATTATGCGCAACAAAATACACAACGGTCATACCAAAGACAATAAACACGATTTCTTGCATCTTTTGTTTTTCTGATGGATGATAAAAGTCGCTGAATTTTGGTGGGGGCAATGTCTGGATTGGTTTGCCCGTTACTAGATAATACTCTTTTATTGCTTGATCAACATCTTTAAATGTGTAAGCTGCATGCCCTGTTTTTTCAGTGTGTTATTAATAAAATCTAACTGCTCAATTCTCTGCTTTTCATAGCGATCTTGTGCTGCAGCTAGTTGCTCCACAGCTTTGTTATGTCTTTTTCTCTCACCGTCGTCCCATAGTTTACTAAATGCGTAATTACTTCCGCTAAAAGCAAGCGCATTCACCACAGCGCCACCTATCATCATTACGAGTGAAGCCATTTTTTATAAATGTATTTTTTTACATATTTATATTCTCTGGAATTATTCCTTGCTTAACTAGAAAATCTTTCGTAGCAAATGAAGCTGTAATAATAGCGATTAGCTTTGCTAAATCCTCAAAGTCTAGTTTGCCAAGATCTGCTGGTTTTATTTTTAACAGGTTTTTACCAAGCATCGTGTATCCTATACTTATACCGCCAATAACAGCAGAATGGTATACAAGATTGGCGACAGTTTTTTCGGTGCTCATTTTTAAAAATAAAATAATTATAATTAATAAAAAACATGAACAGCGATGATCTACTACAGCTACAGGGTGGCCTAAACCTTCCTGAACTTATGAATGACCAAGTTGATGACCAAGCTGTTATGCCCCAAAAGGAGAGGTTGTATTCTTTGGCAGCATGTGGAAAAACAAAACAGTTCCTCGGAACTGAATTCAGCATTGAACAGATTCAACGGATGTCGCCACAAGACATTATAAAGTATCATAACAGGTATGAAGCGCAACTAGGATCAAGAATGGTAAAAAGTGTGGGGCAAACGGTTCTTAGTTTGTACACTAAACTAGTCAGTAGATTTGCGCCTATTGATTCTGAACAAGATCTTACGTATGATTTAACGCAAGATCCAGTTTTAACAAAGTCATTAGAGTCTCTAGGATGTGATCTATATTACAGATTTGGAACATTGTTATCGCCATTAATCATGGGATTAATTACTTTTAATCATATAGATTTTATTTCCCTTCAAAATGAACGAGTCGGAAAATCAGCAGAATCAGGAAACATTGAATCAGAAAACACTGAATCAGGTAGAGATAGTAACGAGTGAAAAGCTAAAGCATCCTGGGCGTGTTGCAGCAGGAAAAAGAGTAGCAGAGTTAAACAGACAAAGAAAATTAAAGTTACAATCACAGAATATAACTCATAATGAAAACATAACGCCAAAACAAGTTGATTCAATGCCAGCTCCAGAACAAGAACAAGTTAATTCAAGGGCACCAAAGTCTTCATGGAATATTGAACTTAAAACTGTTGCCATTTTTGGCGTCATTGCTGCTGCTGGGGGTGGTTATTACAGTTATAAAATATATAAACAATGGCAACAAAAACCAAAGTCCGAACAATCTCCACCACTAAATATAGAAGCCGAACACAAAAGCACGCCAGCACCGCCAACAACAAAAAATCATTTTGATCCATTTAAAATGCATTAATATTTTTTAAAAAATTTTGATAAAAATAAAACATGGCGGATTATTATTTGTTTAAAATGATGAAGTCAATAAATAAAGACATGGAGTCTATAAAAGACATTTCCATAGACCAGAATTGTAATCAATGCGGTTGCTTAGGATGTAAGAACTTCATTAAAATCTATGCTGGCCAATCTCACGCCAAAGACGCTGAGCAAGACATTCTCGACAATGACGCGTTTTTTGAGGCGTGTGTGTACTATATTAGACATCTGCTGTTTAAGACAAAAACATAGATTGTATTTTTTTGAATAAGAACTTGGTTGTACTTAAAGGATGACTTAGTTATAATCTTAGGTTGACTTGGGTAAGAACTTAGAAGTTACTTAATCAAGAACTTATTAAGAACTTGAAGTAACTTAATTAAAAACTTAATTAAGAACTTAATTAAGAACTTGGGGTGACTTGAAGTGACTTGAGGTGACTTAAGTTAAGAACTTAAAAGTGACTTGAGTGTGTGCATGCGTCAAATAAGGGTAAAGAACTTAATGTAACTTAAGTAAAAACTTAAAAGAAGTTAAAAGAACTTAAGGCAACTTAGTTAACCTTACCAGCTAAGTCGTTCAAATGTGGGTAACAGGTTTCTCTCCTTGAGGCCCAAGTCCAATCCAAAAATCACTGTACAGATTCACAGTGCCCGATCTGTCTTTACAGACATACAGAAAGTAACACGAACCTCCTGCTCCCCCCACCCCCACCCTTACCTCCTCCCTTATTTTCCCTTCTCATGGAAAGTGTTGGAATTTTTTATGTTCCCGTTGTGTGGTCGTGGGTAACACGGTGTGTATATGAAACGGTCCAAGGGAAATAAGCGCTGTGTGTGCTCTCTTTTGCTAGCATATTCAACTCTCTTATTGTCTGTCTTTGTTTCTGTCTGTCTGTCTGTCTGTATCCCTGAGTTCTATATCCATGCTCTGCCTTACTGAAGTGTGTGTGTGTGCGTGCGCGCCCGCGCTTGTACAAGGGAGTGTATGTACGTGTCCGTGTGTGTTTATGTTTTTGTTCTTTTCAGTTTTACGCGTTTCTGTTCGGAGTGGTATTGGACTCTCTCTCTTTCTCTCTGCATGTGTCTGTTTGCTGGGTAGTGTGTGTGCGCGCACCTTTGATTATTTATAAGAAACAGATGTTCAAAATATAATATAGTTATTACCAGTAAAAATGCTATAATTTTAAAAACAACTACAAATTATAATAAACTTACCTTAAATGTCTTGTGAATCCTCTGCCACATCCCATTGAGTATTTAATTCATCAAGAGCAGCTTTCAATTTTGTTTCTTTATCAGTCAATGTTTTTAATTTTTGTCCTTCTAGTTTTACTCTTTCTTCTTGTTTCACTCTTTGTTTCTTTATCTTTCTCAACTCTTTTTTCTTTTTCACTATTTGCTCTTCCAAATGTTCTTTTTTAAATGGAATGCTGGCTAAAAAACTTTCAACAGTTCTTGGCGTTCCCGATGTTGTTGCCTGATCCGTCATTTTAAAACTAACTGCATATCTCCAAGAACACAAAACTATAAACTGTGTCAATGCCTTTTTATATGTCAACGCTAAGAAACAATGTCACAGGTCAAATCAAAAGAAACAATGTCACGCGGGTAAAAATATGTCACGCGGGCAGAAATATGCCACACAACTTGCTTTAACATAAATATTCTTTGAGCTGCCAACGCTAAGGAAAGACTGTTTGGTGTCGCAACGAACCTGGTCTAAGCCCCCTGCTGATTGGCCGGCTGTGACATCGGCCATCGCGTGATCGTCATGTCTGAGCACGTAGTAAGTAATCGGATAGTTCGGAGTCCTATCACATGATCCGCCCGGGACCTGTGCACACGCCAAGTCTTGCGTGATTTCTAAATTTAGGCTCTCTCTTTACTGTTCTCTCACGCCAGGGAATGGAAGAAGGGGAGGGAGAGAAGAGGAGCATAGAAGGGGGTGGGAAGGTCAGACGAGTGTGTGTGTGTGTGTGTGTGAGAGAGAGAGTTTGGGTTTTTATTTATTTGTCTGTGAGTGAATATATATGCGTGCTCGCGTACACGTAAGGGGAAGGGGAAGCGTGGTTTGTGTGTGTCTGTGCGTGTGTGTGTGTGTGTGTGTGTGTGTGTGTGTGCGTGTGTGTGTGTGTGTGTGTGTGTGTGTGTGTGTGTGTGTGTGTGTGTGTGTGTGAAATGATGTTATTGAAAATGCTCAGGAAAAACACAGGATTAAACAAAAACTAAAATCTGAAAAGTTTAGTAAATTAGTATTGAAAACGGATAACCCTACACAGTATGTTTGTTTGTAGATAATCGTTATTTTTTGGTTATTGAAGTCTTACTTGTCAGAGAACAGTAAAAAGCTCATTCTGGAGTCGCCCGGTCGAAACTGGTTGAGACCGGGTGAGACAGAATGAGCTTTTTACTGTTCTCTGTGGGACTGTCACAGAAGTAGGGGGTGGAGCTGTCACAGAAGGATGTACTTCGTTTTTAGGGTTCGCATTTTGCTGGAAAAGTAATGCATAGTTGTCATGTAGGCCTATCTTTTTAGAGTTTAACAAATGCTGGTTTGTCTTTGCCGTAAATTGACTTCACACAAAAAAAGCTACAGGGAAAAAGTAAATTTATATTAAGAATATACTCACAATAGGTAGTTTTGGTGACTAAGAATCAGAGTTATTTTGAACAAAAACACAAGGGAAAACCTAGTAGTGTTTGTCTTACCTATATGTTGATTATCAGCTACATCATAATGTTGATAACATACAGGCATATTTGTAACGGGGATGACTATTGGTTTCCGATTCTATTCACGATCTTGAATGTTCCATGCACAAACTATTCAACATTCCTGGGAATGCCTTTGTGACAAAGTTCAAAGCACTTCAAGACTTTTGTGAAGGATGCATGTATTTATTTGCACGACAGTTTCTGTTGTAGTTCCTAAATAGACAGCTTGGCAACCCCCGCATCGTTTCCCCAGTCTGCTGTAATGATCTTTGACACCGACACTTGTGTAAACCTTTAAAACAGAATGATATGCCACAGTCTACTGCAATGATCTTTGAAACTGACACTTGTGTAAACCTTTAAAACAGAATTATGCCCCAGTCTACTGTAATGATCTTTGAAACTGACACTTGTGTAAACTCTGTGAACAGAATGACATGCCCCAGTCTAAGATCCAAGCCCTTTAGCCTTGACCTTGGAACACTGGCACACGGGCGTTTCCGCACTCTACTCCCCATGAGTACATGTCAGAATTCCACCTTTGACCTTGGAACACTGTGGCACACGGGCGTTTCCGCACTCTACTCCCCATGAGTACATGTCGGAATTCCACCTTTGACCTTGGAACACTGTGGCACACGGGCGTTTCCGCACTCTACTCCCCATGAGTACATGTCAGAATTCCACCTTTGACCTTGGAACACTGTGGCACACGGGCGTTTCCGCACTCTACTCCCCATGAGTACATGTCAGAATTCCACCTTTGACCTTGGAACACTGTGGCACACGGGCGTTTCCGCACTCTACTCCCCATGAGTACATGTCAGAATTCCACCTTTGACCCTGGAACACTGTGGCACACGGGCGTTTCCGCACTCTACTCCCCATGAGTACATGTCAGAATTCCACCTGTTGTCGTCAGCTCTCTTTTCGTGACGTGGCCACGGTGACATCTGTCTTTTTGGAATGGGCCGCTCAAGGCGTTCTGATCTCTTCAGACATCCTTGAAATTGTGTTACATTGAACAACTGATGGGTTTCTGCATTTTGTTAGCGACAACAACAATACGGTTTATTTGTCTGTTATGTGGCAA
>CM031624.1:4566827-4576827 GCA_018398815.1 Conus ventricosus | reverse complement strand
CTGAACTAAAACTCACTGCATGTGAATTGTTTGAAACCAGTTTGAAAACCAACTGAACTAAAACTCACTGCATGTGAGTTGCCTGAAACCAGTTTGAAAACCAACTGAAATAAAACTCACTGCATGTGAGTTGTCTGAAACCAGTTTGAAAACCAACTGAACTAAAACTCATTGCATGTGAGTTGTCTGAAACCAGTTTGAAAACCAACTGAACTAAAACTCACTGCATGTGAATTGTTTGAAACCACTGTGAAAGCCAGATAAATGAAAACTAACTGCATGTAAACGGCTTGAAACCAAGTTGAGAACCAAATTAATTTAAACTTACTGCGAGCCAACTGTTTGAAACCAGTTTGAAAACTAAGTCAAGTAAAACTCACTGCATGTGAATTGCTTGAAACTAAGGTAAACACCTTTTTAGATTAAAAAGAAGAAAAATAAAACAAACAAACAAAAAAAACGACTGCATTTGAGTTGTCTGAAACCAGTTTGAAAACCAACTTAATTACACGTAAAAGTAAGTTGCATGACACCAACTTAAACACCTTTCTTAACATAAAACTCATTGCAGGGGTATTGTCTGAAACAGTTTGGAAAACACAAAGAAAAACTCACTGCATGCGAATTATTTGAAACCAAGTTAAGCACATTTTTCAATAAAACCCAGTGCATGTGAGTTCTCTGAAACTAGTCTGAAAACTGAATAAAATAAATTCACTCTATGTGCATGTGAGTTGTCTGAAACCAATCTGACAGCCAAATTAACACACACACACACACACACACACACACACACACACACACACACACACACACACACACACACACACACAATCCTCACAGAATAGCTTTATTATTATTATCATTATTGTTATTATTATTAAAACCCACTGCATGCCAGTTATCTGAACCCAGTTGGAAAGCCAAATTAAGTAAATGTGACTTCATCCGAGTTGTCTGAAACCAGTTGGAAAGCCAACTGAACTCAAACTCACTGCATGTGTTGTTCGAAACCAAGTTAAATACCCTTTTTCTTTAATCAAACCACCTGCATGTTGAACTGTCTGAAACCAATTTGAAAGCCAGATTAACTTCAGCTCATTGCATCTAAATTGTCTGAAATTATGTTGAACACCTTTTAAATAAACCCCACTACATGTGAGTTGTCTGAAACCAGTTTGGAAGCCAACTAAACTAAAACTCTTTGCATGTGAATTGTTGCTTGAAACCAAGTTAAGGACCTTTTTCTAATTAAAACTCACTGCATGTTGAGTTGTCTGAAATCAGTTTGAAAACAAAAATTAATGAAAACTCACTGCATGTGTTTGAAATCATGTTGAACAGCTTTAAATTAAAACCCACTGCATGCGATTTCTTTAAAATAATGTTGTAAGCCAAGTAAACTAAAACTCAAAGCATGTGGACTGTTTGATACCAAGTTACACACATTTGTAATGAAACCCCAATGCATGTGAGCTGTCTGTAACCATTTTGAAAACCAAATAAGCTAAAAGGTATTGCATGTGAATTGTTTCAAACCAAGAAAAACACATTTTCAATAAACCCTACTGCATGTAATTTGTCTGAAACCAATTTGAACGGCAAATTAACTCAAACGCTCTGCATGGCTGTGAATAATTTGAAACCAAGTTAAACACCTTTTAAAGTTAAAACCCACTGCATGTGAGCTGTCTAAAAACATTTTTTTTACCCAAATTAACTGACATATTTGTATGTAAATTGTTTCAAACCAATTAAATGTATAGTTTTTATTAATCCCACCGCATGTGTGTTGTCTCAAACCAATTTGAAAGCCACATTACCGTAAATTTACTGCATGTGAATTGTTCAGAACCATGTTTAACAGCATCTGAATTAAAAATCACAGTATGAGTAGTCTGAAACTTGTTTGATGGCCAAAAGAAGTAAAACTCACTGCATGTGATTTATTTGAAACCAAGTTAAACATCTTTAAATAAAACCAAAAAAAAACCCCACTGCATGTGAGTTATCTGAAACCAGTTTGAAAGCCAAATCACTGAAACTCACTGCATGTGAGTAAAATAAAACCCAGTGCATGTGAGTTGTCTGAAACCAATTTGAAAGCAAAACTGTCCAAAACTTACAGCATGTAAATTGTTTGGAACCAAGTTATACACCCTTCTTTAATTAAAACCCACACCATACGAGTTTCTTTTTCTGAAATCAATTTTGAAAGCCAAACTCACTGCATGTGAGTTATGTGAAACCAAGTTAAACACTTTTTGAATTAAAACCCACAGCATGTGAGTTCTCTAAAACCAATTTGAAAACAAAATTTAAAAAAAACACTCACGTCATGTTAGCTGTTTAAACCAAGTGAAGCACCTTTTTAAAAAAAAAATAAAGCCCACCGCATGTGAATTCTCTGAAACCAGTTTGAAAACTCACTGCACATGATTTGTTTCAAACAATTTGAAAACCTTTTTTTTTCAAATAAAACCCACTGCATGTCAGTTCTCTTTAAGTCAGTTTGAAAGTCAAATTAACGAAAAGTCACTGCATGAATATGAATCGTTTGAAATCATGTTTAACAGCTTTTTCTTTTAATTAAAACCCACCATATGTAAGAAACCAGTCTCAAATCCAAATCAACTAAAATGCACGTCGTGTGAACGTTCGCAGCCATGCTAAACAGCTTTTTAATTAAAACCCACCTCATGTGAGTTCTCCGAAACCAATTTGAAAGCCAAATTAACTAAACCTCCCTGCATGTGAACTGCTCGAAATCAAGTTAAATATCTTTTTAGTTAAAAACCACTGCATGGGAGTGGTCCGAAACCAATTTGAAAGCCAAATGAACTCAAACTCAGTGCATGTGAATTATTTGAAACCATGTTGAACAGCTTTTTAATCAAAGCTCACAGCATGTGAGTTGCCTGAAACCAATTTGAAAGCCAAATCAACTAAATCTCATTGCATGTGAATTGCTTGAAGCATGGTGAAACACCTTTGTACAGAAAACCCACTGCATGCACGTTCTCTAAAAATAGTTTGAAACCCAAATAAACTAGACTCACTGCATGTGCATATGAGTTGTCTGAAACCAGTTCGAAAGCCAAGTTAACTAAGACTCACTGTATGACTGTGAATTGTTTCAAACCAAGTTAAACACTCTTTTTTAAAGATAAACCCGCTGCATAAGAGCTATGTGAAACCATGCTGAAAGCCAAATAAACTCAAACTCACCACACATGAGACGTCTGGCCTCCGGAGCATAGGCAGGTTCACACTGACACAGCCCCTGGTCATTGCAGGAGGCCCGAGGGTCGTTACACTTCTTATCCGAGCATTTTCCTCCAACTATGCCGTCGTCAACGACTGGGGAAAGACATGGCCCGTTTTCATTGACATATGCTATTTATATCGCCCAGTGTCACGCCCCATCCCTTCGCTCCTCCTCATCTGTCTTTCTCTGTCTGTCTCTCTGTCTTTCTGTCTGTCCGTCTCTCTCTCTCTCTCTCTCTCTCTCTCCCTCTCTCTCTCTCTCTCTCTCTCTCTCTCTCTCTCTCTCTCTCTCTCTCTCTCTCTCTCTCTCTCTCTCTCTCTCTCTCTCCTACTCACACGCGCGCTACGTCTTTACCTAGAAACTAACAAGACCTTGGTTTCAAATGTCTTTGTTATTTAGTCTAAAAACTGAAACAAAAACAATAAAAGGATAATTAAAAACGTGAAGACGTCTTGCTAAGGATAGTTCATAACTGACAGTATCACATCAAATACGTGGCAGGAAATAAGAGTCCAATTCATCAGAGTTCACGCCATGCTTGACAATGTATCAATTCGTCTGTGCCAAAGAAGAGCTTGTTGCTTCCGCCAAATAGCGTATGTTTCCACTAACATTCGGTGATTTGTTTGTTTGTTTCTTCTCTAGGATTTCGAACACCACCCCCACCACCCCACCACCCCACCCAAAAACAAAAACAAAAAACAAACAACCGAATAAAACCCCCAAAAACCGAAAAAACTACTCAAGTTGTTCTGCTCACACCCAAGGGAAAAATTAAGTCAAATCATTTCAATGATGGTGCATGTCTGGGCTGATGCAAAGACTGCTGAGCAAGATGGTTACCAGTTTGTTTACGTTAAGTCCACTGAATCTCTCTCTCTCTCTCTCTCTCTCTCTCTCTCTCTCTCTCTCTCTCTCTCTCTCTCTCTCTCTCCTCACCACAAACACCATCTTTCAGGGTAGTGACGGTCTCAGTACACCGACAACTTCCACTGACACAGAGTGAACCAGAGACGCACTCATCGTCGTCTCTACAGAACTCACCAGGCCCGTATTCTGTGGACAGTCCGTGTGTTAGAGAATGAAATATGTTCTTACTTAACGCAGAGACAGACTGGTATACCAGCAGTACAACAGATAAATGTAAAGACCGGCATTTACGTGCTCATAAGAACATTTTCAGTCCAAAACATAAATACATGCACATGGCTTCTGAATTATCTGTGGGTGATAAAGCAAAATTAAAAAAGAAAAACTTTTTAAAAACTTAAATTGTGCAATGCGGCTGGCCTCTGATTTGGCACTTTCGGACACCCACAAGACATCCCACCATGTTCAACAGTGCGTTTTGAATGCAGTCTTTAATGTCCAACCACGGTGGCTTGATTCACATCAATAAAGAAACATGCCGTACGCGTGGTTGTAGACTCTTACCTGGGGCAGCCTAATCACTTTTGGCTTGATACAATTTACATGAATCCTTATACATTGTGAAAATCTGCCCTTTTTTCTCTGGAAACATGTCCATCGTACAGTGAATTTATCCCTAGGTGTAGAGGAAATCTTGACTGCAGGACTTGAAATAGGAGGGAAAAGGGTCAAACTGTGCTCGAAAGGGCTCGAAACGTTGGGACAATCTCACCTTCAGGACCAGCTACCACATTCAGGTCAGTCTGACCCTTTATCCTCCTAATCCCTAGGTGTTTTTTTGTTTGTTTTCCCCTCAGAACTGGTGTGAATGTTCTCTGTTACTGTATTGTACTCCAGTCCCGAAACTTCTGCTGTACAAGATAGAATCAAAATTCCATGTGTAAATGTATAAATTGAACTTTCTTATGCGGTTACCAGTCTACAGTACCCATTTGTTTTTACCTTTTGCAACATTTCTATGCATGTAGCATTTACTCTCAAATTTGCAGTTCTTACTATTCCTCACCATTTAAATCAGAGAGTGTCACTTAGGGGAGATAGCAAAACCTGCAGCATTAATGTAAACATCGCTAAATGCCAATCAACTAACAAAGGTGCAAAGTAACATTCCTTAGTACATAATATAAATTGGATATGCGAATTTTTAACGAGCATGTATTCTTCTAAGGGTACATTTCATACCAACACAAATGCATTCCTTGAGTTACAGCGTTGTGGGCAGTATTGTTTAATGTATTTGTAGGGATATTATCTGTGGCATCTGAAGAAGAAACAAGTGTCAAAAATTAGCTCTTCAGTATATTGTACTAAATACTTGTTATTTAGTGACTCATTTTGTGTGTTAACTTGTAAACTGCTTTCTTACCTCGAGTTTTGTGTCACCCTAGAACCAGCTCTTGAAAATCTTGAAAATGTCCGATTAATGATAATAATCAAATACATTGGTATTTGTATTTGCTGACGAACATGTGCTATCAGCCTGACTTTAGCTGAGTTAGTACAGAGAGAGAGAGAGAGAGAGAGAGAGAGAGAGAGAGAGAGAGAGAGAGAGAGAGAGAGAGAGAGAGAGAGAGAGAGAGAGAGAGAGAGAGAGAGAGAACATTTTTGCACGCTTCTGACGCTCATACGGAGTCAATTATTATGAACTATATACAAACACATTAAAAAAGATATGGTTACACCGGTACAGGGATCCATTGCTATAACTTAGAATTTTGTAAATGTGGAAATAATGAATAGATGTCAAAAGTCTTCATACTGTGCAGAAACTGAAAGAAATAAGCCAATTGAACACAAACAATCCAGCAAACAAAAACAGCCACTTTCGTTGTACTTGTCATCTGTGAAGGGTTTCAAATCTAAATAGATTTTTCCAATGTTTCAGTCTATATTATATTTCAGAATATCGCCTTCCTGATCAACCTGTATGGTGTGCGTTGTATTTAATCTCCACCTCTGTCCGCGGTCTAGGGGTCATTCTTGACCAATCCCTCACCTTTGAGAAACTGGTTTCAAATATTTGCAAGATTGCCTATTTAGAACTAAGAAGAATCAGCTCCGTACGTCACCTTCTCTCTACAGATGCTACAAAAACTCTCATTGTGCATTTGTCTTATCTAGAATAGATTACTGCAACTCACTTTTGGCCGGCCTTCCAAAATACCTGATAGAAAGATTACAGCAAATCCAAAATCATTGAGCCCGAGTCGTCTGTAGAGCAGGAAAATATGATCACATTTCGCCTCTACTTCACTCTCTTCACTGGCTATCTGTCTCAAACCGTGTCTCGTACAAAATCTCAACTCTCACTTTCTCTGCTCTCTTTGAAAATGGACCTTCTTATCTCACAGATCTCCTTAAAATCTACACCCCCTCTCGACAACTACGCTCCTGTGCTGACGACCGCCTTCTACAAATGACTCGCTTCAGGACTACTACTGGTGAAAGATCCTTCTCTTTTCAAGCTCCAGCGACGTGGAACAGACTGCCAGACTCTCTCAGACATTCAGATTCTATCCCTTCTTTCAAGTCTAAACTTAAAACCATCTATTTTCTCAAAATTAATCCATGCTAGTGGGGGGGGGGGGGGGGGGGGGGGGGGGGAGAACCTCACTCATAGCCGTCTGGGCCTTTTCAAAAGTAGTGTATGTGTATGTTCTCCATTACATGTATTTGTTGTATGACTGAACGTTCCATGATTAAGTGTTTGCAGTGATACTTGAAAATAAGTGAATGTCACACTCGTAGGATTAGGATTCGTTTGTTATTGTAGTAATAGTATTTGTAGCTAGGTGTAGGGTGTACTATTCTATATGAGAAGGGTGAATGTAGTATGACTTTGTAAAGCGCTTAGAGAAATTCGTTTGATTAAGCGCTATATAAGAAACCATTATTATTATTATTATTATTATTATTATTATTATTATTATTATTATTATTATTATTATTATGTCTGTGTTACACAGCAAACGACAATAATTACACTCCCAATGATTTCCTTCTAAAGACACACAGGAATTTTTTTTTAACGATGAACGATTCATTAAAGAGTTATCACCAATGCAACTTTCCAGATAGTCTCCAAAACATGTCTAGTCTACAAAATTCAAAGTATCTTCCCATTTTAAAAGTAGGTTTCTTACACAGTGCATGTCTTTTCTTTAACTGATGAATTGTCACGTCACACTGGTTATTATCTGTATTCCTACAATTCATTTCATATATAAGCTTTTGAAAACATAACAAATTACATTTATCTGGCCCTGAAATTCTCTGATGCACAGAACTTTAATTGTGACTCTGTTCGATCCATGCTTTTAAGAGCCCAGCCAACCGCATAATGCCACGTCAGGAGAAGAGCCCAGCCAACCACATAATGCCACGTCAGGAGAAGAGCCCAGCCAACCGCATAATGCCACGTCAGGAGCGCTAAACAGAGCCCAGCCAAACGCATAATGCCACGTCAGGAGAAGAGCCCAGCCAACCACATAATGCCACGTCAGGAGAAGAGCCCAGCCAATCGCATAATGCCACGTCAGGAGCGCTAAACAGAACGCAGCCAACCGTATAATGCCACGTCAGGAGCGCTAAACAGAACGCAGCCAACCACATAATGCCACGTCAGGAGCACTAAACAGAACGCAGCCAACCGCATAATGCCACGTCAGGAACGCTAAACAGAACGCAGCCAACCGCATAATGCCACGTCAGGAGCGCTAAACAGAACGCAGCCAACCGCATAATGCCACGTCAGGAGCGCTAAACAGAACGCAGCCAACCGCATAATGCCACGTCAGGAGCGCTAAACAGAACGCAGCCAACCGCATAATGCCACGTCAGGAGCGCTAAACAGAACGCAGCCAACCGCATAATGCCACGTCAGGAGCGCTAAACAGAGCCCAGCCAACCACATAATGCCACGTCAGGAGAAGAGCCCAGCCAACCACATAATGCCACGTCAGGAGCGCTAAACAGAACGCAGCCAACCACATAATGCCACGTCAGGAGTGCTAAACAGAGCCCAGCCAACCACACAATGCCACGTCAGGAGAAGAGCCCAGCCAACCACATAATGCCACATCAGGAGTGCTAAACAGAGCCCAGCCAACCACATAATGCCACGTCAGGAGTGCTAAACAGAGCCCAGCCAACCACATAATGCCACGTCAGGAGAAGAGCCCAGCCAACCACATAATGCCACGTCAGGAGTGCTAAACAGAGCCCAGCCAACCACATAATGCCACGTCAGGAGCGCTAAACAGAACGCAGCCAACCACATAATGCCACGTCAGGAGAAGAGCCCAGCCAACCACATACATAATGCCACGTCAGGAGTGCTAAACAGAGCCCAGCCAACCACATAATGCCACTTCAGGAGCGCTAAACAGAGCCCAGCCAACCACATAATGCCACGTCAGGAGCGCTAAACAGAGCCCAGCCAACCACATAATGCCACGTCAGGAGCGCTAAACAGAGCCCAGCCAACCACATAATGCCACGTCAGGAGCGCTAAACAGAGCCCAGCCAACCACATAATGCCACGTCAGGAGCGCTAAACAGAGCCCAGCCAACCACATAATGCCACGTCAGGAGCGCTAAACAGAGCCCAGCCAACCACATAATGCCACGTCAGGAGCGCTAAACAGAACGCAGCCAACCACATAATGCCACGTCAGGAGAAGAGCCCAGCCAACCACATACATAATGCCACGTCAGGAGTGCTAAACAGAGCCCAGCCAACCACATAATGCCACTTCAGGAGCGCTAAACAGAGCCCAGCCAACCACATAATGCCACGTCAGGAGCGCTAAACAGAGCCCAGCCAACCACATAATGCCACGCCAGGAGCGCTAAACAGAGCCCAGCCAACCACATAATGCCACGTCAGGAGCGCTAAACAGAGCCCAGCCAACCACATAATGCCACGTCAGGAGCGCTAAACAGAGCCCAGCCAACCACATAATGCCACGTCAGGAGCGCTAAACAGAGCCCAGCCAACCACATAATGCCACGTCAGGAGCGCTAAACAGAGCCCAGCCAACCACATAATGCCACGTCAGGAGTGCTAAACAGAAAGCAGCCAACCGCATAATGCCACGTCAGGAGCGCTAAACAGAAAATTGCAGAAATTATGAAGACAACGGGGCTCTGTACAACACAGACATGTCTATATTTTTCAAATCGTTTGATGCTCAAGTGTAGAATGTGTATAGTGCTAACATTGTGCAGTCCATAGACCTAATTGCTTGTAAATGTCCGCCAACTTTGGTGTGCCAACCACATAATGCCACATCAGGAGTGCTAAACAGAGCCCAGCCAACCACATAATGCCACGTCAGGAGTGCTAAACAGAGCCCAGCCAACCACATAATGCCACGTCAGGAGAAGAGCCAAGCCAACCACATAATGCCACGTCAGGAGTGCTAAACAGAACGCAGCCAACCACATAATGCCACGTCAGGAGCGCTAAACAGAACGCAGCCAACCACATAATGCCACGTCAGGAGAAGAGCCCAGCCAACCACTACATAATGCCACGTCAGGAGTGCTAAACAGAGCCCAGCCAACCACATAATGCCACTTCAGGAGCGCTAAACAGAGCCCAGCCAACCACATAATGCCACGTCAGGAGTGCTATACAGAGCCCAGCCAACCACACAATGCCACGTCAGGAGAAGAGCCAGCCAACCACATAATGCCACATCAGGAGTGCTAAACAGAGCCCAGCCAACCACATAATGCCACGTCAGGAGTGCTAAACAGAGCCCAGCCAACCACATAATGCCACGTCAGGAGAAGAGC
>CM031624.1:4554327-4559327 GCA_018398815.1 Conus ventricosus | reverse complement strand
GCAATGTTGTATTTGCAACAAACATTGCTATGATATTCTGCTCCAGAAACACAAAGGATGTTGCAATGTTGTATTCGCAACAAACATTGCTATGATATGCTGCTCCTGAAACACCAAGGATGCTGCAATGTTGTATTCACAATTAATATGGTTATAATATTCTGCTCCAGAAACACAAAGGACATTGCAATAATGCAGTACTCACAACCAAAATGGCTATGACAGATTAATCTAGAAACACAAGAAATGCAGCAACAAACACGGCTACGACACATACCTCCAGAAACGCAAGGCATGTTAAAATGCTGTACTCACATCAAACATGTGCTTAGAAACACAGGGTACGTTGCAATGTTATACTCACAACAAACATGGCTATGACATAATATTGCTACAGACACGCAAGGAATGTTAAAAAGTGCTGCACTCACATGATGCATGTCCAAGACATGTACAAGAAACACGAGGGACGTTGCAATGTTGTACTCATAAGTGAAATGGCTAAGACTGACTGCTATGGAAACACAAAGAATGTTAAAATGCTGTACCTACAGCCAACATGGCTATGGCCTATTGCTGTAGAAACAAGTGGAATGTCAAAATGTTGTTCTAACAAATGACATCAATTTGACATTTTGCTCTAGAAACAGCAGGGATATTGCAATGCTGTGCTTACGACACACATGGACGTGACATTAACCTCTAGAAATAAAAAAGTTTAAATGTCACATTCAGATTCATGAAATGATGTATCAAAGCAATGTATGGTGACTATTGTTCTTCTCTTCATACCATTGGTATTAGCTATGTTAAATTCCATATTCGTGAAAATTACTGGAATATGCTTGCGTTTAATGTGCCTAAGTTTGTATCCTATACCTGTTTGTGTGTTTTTTTGGCTCTATTTTTCACAATAGCTAGAAATATTTATGTATTATCAGTTTAATGTATGTGTGAAAATATCTGCGCACTGTCCTCCTTATGCGCATATGTATTTCTCCTGTTAGCTGAATGAAGCGTGTTTCTCTGGGGGGAAAACAATCCCATAGCTGACTTGTTGCCCCAGAGGCATAATGAATGTTGCAATGCTGTTCTCACAACAAACATGGCTGTGGCTATTTTCTCAGGAAAAAACAGGGAATACTGCAAAGCTTTTCACGCAACGCAGGAAATGCTTTATCGACTTACTAACACACTGGTTTAACAGCCCAAAATGAAAGGAATGCACTCGTGTTTCTGTGGAGGGGAGGCGGTCGATCTCAGAGCGTACAAATGCAATGAAAATAAATGAAAAAAAAAGAAACAGTACATCTGGATAAAGTTGATACACCATATCACTAGAAGTGCCACTTAGGATATTCCTTTTTGCACGTACATAGGTGTTGTAAGTGTGTTTGTTGTGAGTGTGGTGTGTGTGTGGTGGTGTTTGTTTGTGTGTGTGTGGCATGTGTTTTGTGTTTTGGTGGGGTTTTTTGGTTGTAGCTGTGTGTGGGAGGGTCGGGGGACCCTAGCGCCTGTAACAAAGTAGAATACAACAAATCGTTCAATTAAAGATTACGTCAAAAGGAATCACAGGAAGGATTACTGAATAAGGATTTCGTATGAATTTTGTTTTTTACTACCAAATCTTTTAAATTTTTAATTTTAACCCAAACCCCCCACCAAGTATAATTAGCAAGATACACTTATTAACCTTTTATTTCTATTAAAAAAAAGTTAAGAACAACTTTCTCAAATACCTTTTTCCTTGGAATTTGTATGACCTAGCACAGTTTCATCAGAAAATGAAAAACCCAGTAGTCAGCCCTTTGACTGGTTTTGTCACTTAGGGCACAGACGTTCTGTCAGGTTTGCTTTTTTTTTTTATTTTTTTGGTAAGGTCCCCAAACCCGGGCCTTTCCAATCCCCCCTCATCCTCCTCATTTGCCCAATTCAACTTCCTTTAAGTGATGCTAAATAACCCAATTGTATGTTGTAAAATCTGCTTTTGGGTTTTTGGTCGTAGTATGATATCAATCGTTAGGAGAAGCGAACCAGTCAGTATCTCACCCATACAGGGCATGGAACCAAGGGCTAGAGATGGCAAATTGACTGCACGTGAAGCTAGATCGTATTGAAAACAGCCATGATTAGGCCTGGTGACCCTGTTGAAAGGTCTGGTTTGCTTGGGTCGACCACTTTGGTGCCCGGGAAAATTCTATTGATTGAAGTAGCATCTATTTATATGCACCTCCGGCCGCAAAAGTAGGCCAGGGGGTGGTGAGGTTGAGGAGATGCTGATTGATGAGTAGAATTCTGAGTGAACGTTCTTGCCTGGGTCGAGTGAGGTATAGGCCAGGTGGTGACGATTTGAAATTTGTTTTATTTTCTGTAGATCTGGATCTGAAGTTTGCTGGTTTTGGTGCGACATTGAGCTGGGTTTTTTTTTCGGGGTAATCCTCTCGAACAAAAAACAAACAAACAAAGAAACAAACAAACATCCGAACTACGTAACTAGAGAAATTTTCCTCTTTGCTACAGAGGTGATGGAGCCACAGAAGCCAGGAGAATGGTGTGCTGGAAGTTGTGGCTGGAGGATGACTGGAAGAGAGATTAGGTACGAGCGAGAGTCGGTAGACTCGTAGCTTTCTGACGTAGCTAGCTAATCTGAACCAGCCTGGACACTTACCTGGATGTCCAAAAAGGACATAGTACTGCCTGAAATTTCATAGGAGTATCACAGCACGGGATGTCCAAAACAGGACATGGTACTGCCTGAAATTTCATAGGAGTATCACAGCACGTATGTCCAAAAAAAGACATGGTACTGCCCTGAAATTTCATAGGAGTATCGCAGCACGGTATGTCCAAAAAAGGACATGGTACTGCCTGAAATTTCATAGGAGTAATCGCAGCACGGTATGTCCAAAAAAAGACATGGTACTGCCTGAAATTTCATAGGAGTATCACAGCACGGTATGTCAAAAAAGGACATGGTACTGCCTGAAATTTCATTGGAGTACGCAGCACGGTATGTCCAAAAAAGACATGGTACTGCCTGAAATTTCATAGGAGTATCACAGCACGGGATGTCCAAAAAAGGACATGGTACTGCCTGAAATTTCATAGGAGTATCGCAGCATGGGATGTCCAAAAGGACATGGTACTGCCTGAAATTATAGGAGTATCGCAGCACGGGATGTCCAAAAAGGACATGGTACTGCCTGAAATTTCATAGGAGTATCGCAGCACGGGATGTCCAAAAAGGACTGGTACTGCCTGAAATTTCATAGGAGTATCACAGCACGGTATGTCCAAAAAAAGACATGGTACTGCCTGAAATTTCATAGGAGTATCACAGCACGGTAATGTCCAAAAAAGGACATGGTACTGCCTGAAATTTCATAGGAGTATCGCAGCACGGTATGTCCAAAAAAGACATGGTACTGCCTGAAATTTCAATAGGAGTATCACAGCACGGTATGTCCAAAAAAGGACATGGTACTGCCTGAAATTTCATTGGAGTATCGCAGCACGGTATGTCCAAAAAAAGACATGGTACTGCCTGAAATTTCATTGGAGTATCGCAGCACGGTATGTCCAAAAAAAGACATGGTACTGCCTGAAATTTCATAGGAGTATCACAGCACGGGATGTCCAAAAAAGGACATGGTACTGCCTGAAATTTCATAGGAGTATCGCAGCACGGGATGTCCAAAAGGACATGGTACTGCCTGAAATTCATAGGAGTATCGCAGCACGGGATGTCCAAAAAGGACATGGTACTGCCTGAAATTTCATAGAGTATCACAGCACGGTATGTCCAAAAAAGGACATGGTACTGCCTGAAATTTCATGGAGTATCGCAGCACGGTATGTCCAAAAAAGGACATGGTACTGCCTGAAATTTCATACGAGTATCACAGCACGGGATGGAAATTAGAAAGTCTATGAGTTCCAGGATCTGGTCTCTAGAGCATATAGCAATTCCCAAACATTCACCAATGAAATTTTTGAAGAAAGGGTTGTGGTTCTGCATACCGTGTAATAATATGCTCGTCAGTGTGTCCAACGGGCAGGAAACATAGCATGGACCCATCATGATACAGATTGCTTTCCTTCTTCCGTGGGTGAAGTGGTCATTTCCAAAGTAAAAAGAGCTGAGAGTCCGAACTATTAATTGATTTTACGTATGTCACGAAAGTTATGACGTGCGTTTTACAGTAAATTATTTTCTTCGAAGAACCTATGGTTAGAAACGATGCCATTTTCAATGTTCTGAGATCAATGTTCCTTACCTTTGCTCTGGTGGTATACTTTGCTGACGTGCAATAGCGTGGGTGAATATGTTTAGTTATAGGTACAGGGTGTGACAGTACTTACGGCATTTCAAATCAAGCGGGTTTGTAAGAAACCCGCTGCTACATTTGCAATTTTATCTGCTCCACACTCAGCCATGGTATCATGGCACTGCGACTTCCCAGCAGCAGAGGAGCATGGACCACCAGCATGCCCTGGTTTGGATCTGTACAACGAGAACACAGATCACGAATTCTGCAAGACGTGGAACTCAGTCAACATGAAGGAATGGACCTATCATGGAGGACGCTGTGCTGAATGTCATGATATCACCTTTGACAAAGACAGACGGGAAAAAAAAATCACAAAGATTGGAACTTTCGAAATCTTCGTGGCAAATTCTCATGTATGCTAAGTAAACAGTGAAGATTCTTGAAATCAATAGATGCAAACCAATTTTATAAGAACAATTTTCCCTTTTAAAACTGTTTTTTTTTAATCTTATTCTGATAATAACCTACATTCTGGTTCGATTAATTCGATGACGATCATCCTAATCCTGTTATGTTTTGGTCTGAAAAGACGGGAACAAGAGTGTTCTCGTGTGTGTTCACATTCGTATTCACTGTTCGATTTCTAGGTCAATTGTGTTTTTGTTTTGATGAAAGTGAACGAGTGTTCTGATCAGATTGGAAGTTAGTTAATTACTCTTGGCTGGTGGG
>CM031624.1:4524327-4546827 GCA_018398815.1 Conus ventricosus | reverse complement strand
CCCCCAACTGACTTTTAGTTGTGGGGGGTTTGTTTGTTCACACCCCCGTTTTTGGTGGGTTTGGTGTCAACACCCACCACAACCCCCGGGTCATCGGGATGATGAAGACCAGCGGAACCCTTGGCCGAAAATTTCTCCTAAGGAAAATTTTTTTATAGCTTTTTGAGCGGGAACACCCGAAACATGAAACCCGGAGTGGGAAATGCCCTTTGCTAAATGGTTTTTGTTTGGGCACCCAAGCTATTTAAAACCTATTTCTACTCGGCTAAACCTTGGCCTTCTATAGCTAGTTCTATGGGGGGTTTCGAAAAGGCCATCATAAACCCTTCCACCTTCTCCTTTTGCTTGTGTCCGAGCGGGGCCTTTGTCCCCCAAAAAGTAAAAATTTTTTCCCTCCAAGTCTAAAACCCGAAAACATCTGTAGGCATTTTCCCAGTACCCCCAGACCACACCACCGCGTGTTTGAAGTAGGAGATGGGGCAGTTGCCCCCTTTAAAATTCTTTCTTCTTAAAATTTCCCCTGCAAAAACGTTGACTTCAAACCAGTCTTTTTGTTTCGGGATCAATAAACCAAAAAGTTTCAGTTTTTTCTGTTGATCCCTGTGAACAGAAAAGTGCTTTAAATTCAGTTCTTTTTAACATGCTTCTTTTGTTCTTGGGTCTGTCCATTGACTCTGGGAAGTCGTCTGTAAAACCCAAACTTTTCTCCCGGGCTTTGATTTCATTTTCTATCCTTTCACAGTGTCCGGGCTTACACCCATACGGTTGGTCCCCCATGAAAAATTTTGTCCTTGCCACACCACGGGGCGCACACACACACAAACACCATTTAAAAAGGGGGACTTTTAAATGAAATTTTTTATTGAAAATTCCCTTAAACTTCAAATTATACCCCCATATGCAAAAGGGAAAAATTTGTTTTTTGCTGGCAAAAAAACAAAAATGAAAAACAATTCAATTTTTTGAACAGCCCTCCCAACCCCCCAAAGGGAAACCAGGAGTAAAAATTAAAAGTTTCAGTGGGGCAAAAAATGTGAATTTGAGAAGAAAAGAGTAATAAAAGTGCACATTACTTTTTTCCAAACAAACATAATGCGATAAAATTTTTTGCAAAATTTTTTGTAAACTTTACTTTTCTTCAAAAACAAGTTTTTTTCTTTTTAAGGGTCACAAAAAATCTTTACAAATTATGAAAATGAAGAATCCCACGGGAAAAACGCACAACACCCCTACCCCAAAAATGTAAAAACACACGGGAAAATTGTCACCAACACTTCCTGCATGCCCCCCGTTCACATCCACCAGGGGAAAAAAATTTTTAAGCCCCGATCAAATTAGTACACAGTAACAATTTACAGTTTTGGGCCGAAGGTCGTATGCGGGGGAAACTTTTCCCAAAAAAATTTTTTGGGAAACTTTTGACCAAGTTTTTTTTTTTCGAAACTTGCCAAAATTTCTCCCCCGTTACGACTTTTCCGTAGCTAAAACTTAAAGAGGACGCCAACTTTCGTGAATGGAAAAAGATAGTGAAAAAACTGCGCGTGCCCGGGAAAGCTTCTTAAAAGATTACGGGTTTTATTGACGGCGCCATGCTTTTGTCTGTACAAAAGGCCAAATTTTTTTTTCGGTTTTTTTAAATTTTTTTTTACCTTGTTTTAAAAAAAATCTTAAATAAATGCTAGCAAAACCGCCCTAGAACGTGGACAAAGAGTTACAAGAAAAAACCAAAAACCGCTTTTTCCGCCCCTCTTAGGTCTTCGTCTGGTGAAAAACAATTTAAAACAAGGGAAAATTTCCCCTTTAATTTTGATCCCCTTCAAAACGCTAAAGGGGGGTTTTTCCCACGAAAGGGAAAAACCTTTCAATGCGAAATTTTTTTTGGGTAAAAAGGCGTTTTAATTAAACATTGGGGGCATAAAAAATTACATGAAATGCGAAATGGGGGGCAGGTCTGTTAAAAGATCAATCTGTGGGTAAACTGGCCTCAAAAAAAAAAATCACGGGACACCATTCCAATGGGTTTTTAAGTACATGTAAAAAAATTAGTCATTTAAAAACCCAAAACAAACCCTTTACCCAAACTTTTAAACCCCCCCCCCCCTTCCCAAAACACACACCACACACCCCCAATTTTAAGTGTACCCGCGCTCCAAACCCACACTTCCCAATGTGAAACGGGGTCATACAGAAACAACAATTTCGGGTTTTGGGCCCTCCCCCGAAATTGCCCACCCCCAACCCCCTTTTTTCCCCTTTTTACTTTTTCCAGGGGCACAGGGGCCCCTCCATGGGGCCAGTCAATACTATGTATGTTTTTTTGCGGGCTTGGTCATCTCATCCATGCCGCTCCTGCAAAAAAAACCCGGGAAATGGTGATTGGAAATTTTAAAAAAAAAAAAAAAGAGGGAAAAACTCTTTAGATGTTTCTCTAGTCAAGCCCAAATTCAAAAGTTTAGAAAAAATTTTTTCCCCTAGGGGCCCTTGACCTACAAAAATTTTCATAGACCCCAGGAGGTTTAGCCATGTCCCATTTGCATACTCACAAAAAATTTGGTAAAAAACCGCCCCATATATTTTTTGGGCCCTAAGCATTCAACAAATGGAAAGACGGGGGAAAGGGCCCATACTAGGTTGTTTTCTTTTGACCTTGATTTTTGACAAAAGGCAAAATTTTTTAAACCATGAGATGTTTTTTTTGTAAAGGCATTTTTCCCGGCCCAAAAGTTTTTTGAAAATCCATTCATTCGTCTCAAAAAAAGGCGCCCCCTTTTTCCCCTCTAGTGCGGATGTCCCTGAATAAATTCATATTCTTGGCCTTTAATGTGAAAAATTTGAAAAAAAAACAGGCAAATCTTGTTTTCCCTGTTTTTGTTCTTCTTTTGATCCTTTACCTGCCCGCCCAACCCAAAATTTGGGTTTAAGCTTTTGAAACCCTTTTCAGTGAAAGAAAAAAATTTACAGTAAAAAACTGAGGGGAAGTTTCTTTAAAAATTTTTTTTTAGCAATTACAGGAAAATTACTTTTAATTTTTTTTAAAACCAGATACTAAAGTGTTGAAGGGGAAATAAGAATATTGCAAAATACTTTTTTTTATATTGATCACATCCTAAATTTTTTTGTTTTTTAAATAATATCATCAAAGCAAAAAAAACCAATCAAAATTTGAAAAGGGGTTATGTTTCGGGCCAAAAACCTTTGAAAACAGAGAGTTTTAGGGGTTAACCCTTAAACACAGGTTTAGAATTTAGAAAGAGGGGGGGTTTTTTTACCCCCAAAGGGGGCCATTGCCAACAAAGAAAGGGGACAAGACACATGCATTTCGACCTTTTTGGGTATTTTTTCAGGCAACAAAACGGATCACATTTAACATTTAGGACAGTACAAAAAAAAAATAAAGAGTGACTTATCTGTTGCCCCGTGTGGTTAGGAAGAAAGCTGCCAAACGGAAATGACAGGGGGGATTATGGGGAGAGGAAAAAGGAAAGGGAGGGGCGGGGGGGGAAAAACTAAATTTTTCCATTTCAAACCTTACTAAAAGAACAGGGTTTGCCCCGGCTGCGGGAAACTGATTTGGGCCTTGTTTGCCCTAAATTTTTTTGTCCTGTAGGAGTGAACACCCAAAGACCCAGCTGCATGCAGCCCGGCATGTAGGGACCCCCTTTAAGTTGAAAGGGTTTAAGCTCCTTAAAAAATAGCAAAAATAAAATCATGAAACAAATTTTAAAAACATAGTGAAATGTTCTGCGCCCCTATAAAGAAATTTTTTGGCGAAAAAGCGGGCCCAAAACCCTTTTCATAAAATGAATGCAATTTACCATCAAATTTTCCAGCTTATTTTTATAGGCAGCTTTTGTAAATAAATGCTTAGCACTTTAACATAAAAAATTTAATTGATGAAAGCTGTGATATAAAGCCCCCAATTTTTCAATGTCACGGAAAGTCCTTGTTGGAAAAAGTTTTTAAAGTTTGATGGTGAAACCTGAATGTTTTGTGTTGTGGTGTGTTGTTTTGGGTGGGTGGGTGTGGTGTGCGTGTGTGTGGGGGGGGGGGGGGGGGGAGGATGTAGGATAAAATTTGTGAACTGTTTGAAACTGAAAAAAATGGCCTTTTTTTTATGGAGGAAAATAATAAACCCAGTGTTATCAAGATCATCCAAAACCTTTTAAAACCAAAAAAACTTTTTTTAAAAACTATTTACAGTTTTAAAAAATTTTGGTTTTCAATTAATTTTAAGAAATTGCTTTTTAAAATAACCCCAATCGGTGCCCCAAAGACAACCCCATTGGGCCTTTACAATTATTTTTGGGGACAAGCTAATTTTGTTTTGTTTTTTCGTTAAAAAAATTTTTTTTAATTCATATTTTAAAGTGCATCTACAATATTCGTTTCCCAAAAAGGCCATTACTGCTTTTTTTTTACTTTATCTGGTGACTGCCATTTTTCCCTTTCCCAGCTCATAGCCTGACTTTTTAAAGCTTCGGGGCCAAAATTGGTATTCCCAAATTTCCAAAAACCCAAAAAATTAAATTTCTTTTCATGAAAAATAAAAAACTTTTTCCATGTTTTTACACACTAATGTGATTTTTAAAAAAAAACAAGAATTTTTGAAATTCAAGGTAGAAGAAAACATCCCCAGCTGTCGCTGGACGCCTTGCCCAGCGGGAAAAGCTGTGGTTCAAGCGCTCCGGTTCCTTTTTGGATGAAAAACGGAAGCTGAACCCTTGTGGCCTCAGGTCTCTAGACCCTCGCTTCTCTCCGTTAAACCCTTCCTTTCTTTTTCTGTCGGGGGGGCCTCCCACTTTTTTTTTTTTCAAATTTTTAAATTTCCCTCTTCTCATTGCCCCCCTTTGTCTGGGGAGAGCCCAATTAGGTTTCTCATTTTGAGGCATTTTGGTTTTGACCTGTAAAAAAAAACCAAAAAGTTTAAAAATTAAATTAAAAAAGAAAGGCTGGGGCAAAAAAATTCTCTTCCAATGTTTAACAGGCATGGAAACTTTAAAAAACCTTTTGGAAAGAGTTTCCCCAAAGGGCTACCTCTGAATTTCAATTTTTTTTTTTAAAACCCAAAATTGCACTGGGTTCAAATAAATTTTTCCCCTCTGAAAAGGGAAATTACAAAAACCGCAAAGGGGCCCCTTTTCCTCCGGACTTTTTAAATTTTCAAAAGGGGAAAAACTTTTTTCCCAGGGTTTTGTAACATTTAAGAATTAGGGTTTTTGGTTTTTTTTTAAAAAGGGGCCGTTTTCCCCCTTTGGGCCAATTTGCATTTTTGACCTTGTTTTTTCCCCTGTTTAATTCTTTGCCCTTTAACCTTGGTTTGTGCTTTTTGTTTCCCATAAATTTAAAATCCAAAATAAAAAAGCTTTTTCTCAGAATTTTTTTCCCAATTTTCCTGAAAAATTCATAAAAACCCGTTCAAAACTTGATTTTAAACTGCTCACAGATAAACAGACAAACACATGGAGGATAAAAAAAATAAACAAAGTAAGGGGTTCGGCAAACCGTCCCAAAAAAATACTTTGGGCCCTAAAGTTTAAAACAAGGCATTTTTTTTTAATTTTTTAAAAAAATATAAATTCTCCCTAAATGCTGAAAAGGACTTAAATATCTGTTACTTTGGGGAGAGGGAGGGCCCTATAAAAACAAGAAAGAAATTAATTTGCATACCAAGGCTTGGGTTTGGGAAATTCATCTCCGTAGGGGGCCGGAGACAGAGGTGACCCTGGGGAAGGCCGGGTTTTTGGCCCGTAAATGGGGGGGGGTGGCCCTTTTAAAAGAAAAGGGGGCCGCTTTGGGGTGGGGGGGGTGGGGTAGAGGGGGTGGTGAGGAAGGAGGGTTTCCGGTGGCGCTTAATTTTGGTGAGCGAACGGGCTCTTTTTGGTGCCTAGGGGTTGCTGGGGAAGGAAAAATTTTCCCTGAAATGGGTTCTGGAGAGGGGAGAGAAGCCCCTGGGGACATTCAAGTTTGGTAAAAATAAAATGATAGTTTAAAAATTTACTATCAAGAAAAAACTCCCACAGTTGCTTTTTTTTCTTTTAACTAAACATTCAAAAGGGAACAATGCAAGTTTTTTAAATATTTCTGGAGGGAAGAGTTAACCAAAAAATTTGGAAACTTTTTTTTTTGGGAAAATCTCTTCTATTCGACGGGCACAAAAAGGTCAATTTGCAGTGGTGATTTTTCCACCCCAAAGACTTTGAAAAAAAACTTTTCAATAATTTGAAGTTTTTTTAATTCTTAAATTTAAACTCATAAGTTTTTTTGTAAAAAAAGGGTACAAAATTTAAAGGATATAAAGGGAAAAGGCATTAAGTTAAAAACCCTATTAAAAATCAATAAAAAGAAATCAAATTTACGGTAATTTTTAAAAAAAAGGGGTATGCAAAATTTGGGCCCAAAAAAGATACAATTAAGCATGTACATTTATAGCACAAAAGAAGATAAAAACTAGGGAAAAATTTCTTCCCCAAAAAATATGCATAAAAAGGCCATAAAAAGTTAGAGTAACCCTTGTACATAGGCATATATCCATAAAAAAGGAGATGTCGTTTCCCGCTTCTGAGGGGGTTGCTCATATCTGAGTGATTTTTGGCCCCCAAACTTTTAGTTTTCTCTAAAAACTTTTTTCCCCCCACTGCTTATCTGTCCCCTTTTCTGTACTAAAATGTTAAATTTAAAAAATAATACATGAAAAAAAGGGATTTTAAATAATTTCAGTCAAATACAAAAAAAAAACAATAAGAAAAATAAATAGAAAAAAAAAAAAAACCCATTAAAACCCATTTAAGATAAAATGCTAAATACAAAAAATAATTTTCCAAATTTTTTGATCAATGAAAGGGATGGGTCGCGCTTTCACAAAACACAAAGCGCCACCATTAATCTGTTTTGTGCTGTTTTATTTGTGGGTATTCTGCAAATTTATCATTATTAGTGTTTAAAACAATTACAATTAAACCCCCTTAAAAGAAATTTGCCAGGTATGAAATCAAGGTTTAACCCAAAAAATAAACCTTGCAGAAAATTTTATTTTAAAATTTTTTATTTCAAAATGGGTGACGAGGGCAAAAGAACGAAGAAAAAATTTAGAAAGAGGGGGGTTATTTTACCGCCTAAAGGACAAAAAAGCCGGGAACAAGACCAATGTTTTTGACCCTTGGGTCTTCCGGGCAAAAAAACAATCACTTTTTAATTTTTTAAAACAGTAAAAACAAAGAAAAAAAGGGATTTTTTTTAAATTGTTGTCCATGTTAGGAAAAAATGGCGGCCGGGACAAAAACGACAGAGGGTTTTAATGGGAGGGAAAAGGGGGGGGGGGGGGGAGGGGGTGCGGGAGGGAAGGGGGGGAGCGTTTGGGGTTTAAAGAAGCTTGTTCAGTGGGGGGAGTGTTTAAAATTTGACGTTTGTGGTTAAGGTGGATTGATAAAAATGCTAAGGCGGGGGGTTTGGGGGGGAGGGTTTTAAAAAAATATTAATATATTAATAGAGAGAGAGAGAGAGAGAGAGGGAGAGAGAGAGAGAGAGGAGAGAGAAAAGAGAGGAGAGAGAGAGAAAACAAGTAAAAAAAGGAGGCAAAAAATTAAGAAATCCTTTTAATTTTGGTTTTATCAAATTTTTGCCCCCAAGGGGGTTAAAGCACTGTTTTTTTAAAAATATACGATCTCTCTCTCTCTCTCTTCTCTCTTTTTCTCTCCTTTCTCTCTCTTCTCTCTCTCTTTAAATATTTTATAAAAATTTTTTATATATATATATATATATTATTTTTAAAGAATTAATATTAAAATTTTAACATATATATAAAAAGGTATAGAATTATAATAATGTAGTGGTGGGAAATTTAAAAATAAAAAAGGAATGAATAAAATGAAATAACGGAAATTTCAAAAAAAAAAAATTAAGTGAATAAAAAAACCAAATGATTTTGCGGGTTTATGAAGGAGGTATAGTAGTTATGCCTGGGTAGTTGTAAAAAGGGTGTGGGTAATGTTAATAAGGGGGAAGGGGATGGAAGATTAATGGGTTTTTATGGTTTAATTGGGAGGGGGAGGGTGGGAGAAAAAAAAGGGGGGGGGGGGTTGGGAGGGGTTATGTGTGTGGGGGGGGGGGGAGCAAGAGAAGGAGAGCCCTATCTCTCCCTCCCCTGAGGTGGGGGTGGGGGGGGGAGGGAATTTGGGGGTTTAAACAAAAGTGTTGTTGGGAAAAATTTAAACCCAAAGCTGTTTGGGGGATGTTTTTTTGTAAAAAGGTTTAAAAAAGTGTTGGGATTAAATTCGTGTTGGTTGAGAAATGTTAAACAAAGAACAATGAAAAAAAGGGAAATTTTGTGTTTTCAAACCACAAACACACACCACACAACAACACATGTAAAAGTTTTTCTTTGGGGGAGTTTGATCATAATAACTAAAAAGTTTGGGAAATTTTCCACCCAAAATTCACAATATTCCACACCCAGCACGCACCCAAACACACACACAACACACCCACAATTTTTTATCTAAATATATTATAAAATAAAATTATAAAAAAAAATATATATAAATAATTTTACACCACCACTTCATTTTAAAAAAAATCATTAACCCGTCCCCGTGGGTGATGTATTTTGAGAACAACATACTATAGGAAGGTCTTTTCTTGTTCACTTAGGGGAAAAGGGAAAAATGGAGGGCTGCAAAAAGGGTGCTGTTTTGGTGAAGGCCCTCCAATTGGCAGTAAAGTTTGCACTCACCAGTGAGTTGGCCGGGTAGGTTTCTTCATTTAGTGTGTTTTGGGGAAAAATTTTCCGCTGTCACAGGGGCTGCATGGTAAATTGAAGCTCGGGCCCGTTGGGGAAAATTGTGGAAAAAAAATTTTTTTTTGCCCCCCCCCCCCCCCCCCCCCCCCCCCCAAAATTGTTTTTTTTTTTTTTTTAAAATGCAACTGGGGATTTCATGCCCAAAGATATCATTTTTATTTCCCCTTATGGCAATGACATCATCCCCTTTTCCCCTGTTTTGGCCCCCCTTTTAAGGGCAATGTCCAATTAACCCTGAAACCCCTAATTTTAAAATTTTTTTTTTTTTTCCTTTTTTTTTAAACCCCAACCCCCCAACCCGGAAATTTCTACAAACAATTTCCACCCATTTTTTTCCCCTTTTGGGCAATGGTAAACCCCCCGTAGTATGTAGAATTTTTCTCGTGATCAACTTCCCCTTCGGGCAATGATCAATTTTCCCTTTTTTCCCCACTGGCATTAAAATTTCATGCCAATCACTTCAAATCCTTTTACAAAAAACCCTCCTACACCCCGTGGACCCCTAACCCACAACCCTTTCCCTGCCATAACCCCCCATCTTTGAACACTTCCCCCTTCCCCCCCCGTCCTTTTAAAAACCAATGCCAAACATTAAACGAAATTATAATAAATACCAAAACATAACATCCTTCTTTCGTTTATCTCAAATATCCATGATCATCAACCCCTTTTTCATCTACCCCCACCCCTCCCCCACCCCCCTTTCTCAACCTGCAATATTATACTAAAAGCCCCCTTTTCCCCTTTTTTTTTTTCCCCAATGGGCCATATTTACGTACTATTGGGTCTCACCCAAAGGGCCAAAAAGCATCACCCAAGTCATTGATATTTTTTATCCCCCCCTTTGCACCTTGCCCATAACCCCCCTACATTTTTTCCCCTTATATAACAATAAGATCATCCCCTGGTACTTCTGATCTAAAATGATTACTATTTTTTTCAGTCCCTTGAAAATACTCCCCTCCAAATGGGAAAACCCCTTTATACTGCACTAATATATGGAAATGAAGAAGTGAAACCCAAATTTCAAAAGGAAAGGGGCAAAACACCCCCCAAATGTAAAAAGGGAGCCTCCTTGGAAATAAATCAAAAGTATTTCCAAGGAGACAAATAGGGAAATGACTTGACAGCACCCCGACTTTTAACAAGAGGGGTGATAAAAACCGGATGCCCGATCAGACCAAGTGGGAAAAATTTTGAACTGAGGGGTAGGGCTCCAACTTTAACATCCAGGGGCCCCTAAATTCCAAAACCTGTGAGTTTCAAAATTTTCAATGCCCGACACCCCCAAAACACGGAACCTTCCCCCCCCCAAACCAAACCCGGGCACCCAGCCGCAACTCACCAATTTAGTGAAAAAACCTTACTGACCCACTGGGGGGGTTTTTCACCCTACAGTAGGTTTTGCAATACCCCCCAGGATTCCCACCCAAGTAAAGGAAGAAGAAACCATCATTTGTGAGACCCGAGAACCGGCATTCCAGACTTGAAATCACATTTCCCCCAATATTTCCCCACTGGCGAGTCTTTAATTTATCCCTGCAGGGCCCCTTTACCGCGGAACATTCCCCCAAAAACACTAAAAATAGAAAACCCGCCTGCCAAAACAGGGGAGTGCAAAATTTTATGACCACCCGGGGTCCTTCACCATAAAAGCAGCCTTTTCCGCCCCCTCCAGGGTTTCCCGCCTTTAAATGACAAGAAAAAAACCTTTCCCATGTACTTTGAAATTTACATGACATCACCCAAACCCCGGGCTGATTAAGGAAAATTTTTTTTTTAAAAAAGAGTGTTTGTGGGGTGTGAATAAAGTGGGGGGAAAACTTTTTCCCCGTTAGTCTCAAATTTTATCTTAAAAACACCAGGGAAAATTTACCTGGTTTTCCCCTTTCCCCCCCCCCCCCCCTTTTTTTTTTTTTTTTTGTGTGTTTTTGTGTGAGTGTGGTGTGTGTGTGTGTGTGTGTTTGTGTGTTTGTGTGTGTGTGTGTGTAAAGTGTGGGGTGTGTGTAACACATTTATAAACCCCTTTTTTCATTTGGGCCCGTGCTAAACTTTTCTCAACCCAAAATCAGAAAATTTAAAGCCAAAAACACTATTTCAACCCCGTTTTCAAAGAACATTCCCCCCGCGTTGGGTTTTCTTTTTCAACAACACTATTTGAAATTTTTATGGGAACCCTCCCAACCTCTCAAAACCCCCCACCCCTCAAAGTGGATGGGGAGATATGAGCCCCTCCTTCTCTTGCCCCCCCCCCCCCCCCCCCCTCCCATCCCCTTTACAACACATTACCCCCCCTGAAAGGGAAATTCTCAATGCAGCTGTTGTCAAGTCCCGGGGTTGGTTTTGGGGCATATGTTGGGAAGAGAAAGTTTTTGTAAAAGAGCACAAATAGTAAACGGAAGGAACTTTCATAATTTTAAGTACCCGAGTGGAGGAAAAATTCTATAAAAACAAACTCGGAAATCTACATCTGAAGAACAAAATGCTTTCTTTGGGCAGTGAAACAAAATGCGTTGACATTCAGACTAGGGAAAACATCACTAAATGAGAGAAAGAATCTGAAAAAAAATTTTTAAAGAATAATTATGTTTTAAACTAATATTTTAAGCCTTTTCTTGGGCCAAATAAAATTTCTTTAAAATTTTTGTTGTTTTTAAAACATTAACTTACCAGGCGGCAGGGAACAGTTAAAACCCCGGGCTAAGATCCCCACAGGGGAAATCATGGGCAAATTACCATTTTACTTGTCATGTCAAGGGGGGGGGGTTTCCCGAAGTGAAACTTTTTGAGATCAGATTATTTAAATTTTCTATTTAAGAAACAAAAAATGCTTTTTGAAAGTTCATTTACTTTTAACTAACTAAAATTAAAAAAACTCCTTAAATTTCCAATTCCAAAATTTTTTAAAATTTGAAACTAAGTTGGGAATTTTTTGCATTTTGTGGATTCAGTTTCCCTTTAAACCCAAAATGCAAAACCCAAACCCCAGCATCCCGTTAGAAGAATTTTTTCCTTTTTGTTCTTTTTTGGGGAAAAAAAAAAATATAATTTAAAAAGGGAAAAAAAAAGTGTTTTTGGAAAGGAAAAAAACTTAAAATTTAAAAAAAAAAAAACAAAAAAAGGGTTTTGGGGGGAATTAAAAAAAATGATTTTGCTTTGGGGGAATTAAAAAAAGGGGGTAGTATTTAAAATGGGGTAGTTTTGAAAGGGGGTGTGGGTAAAATTTTTTAAAGGGAGGGAAGGGGATGGAGGGAAAAAGGGGGATAAGGTAAATTGGGGGTGGGGGAGAAAAAAAGGGGGGGAAAGGTTTGGGGGGGGAGGGTAAAAATAAAAAAAAAATTAAAATACATTGTGTGTGGGAGGGGGGGGGAGGGAAAGAAGGGGGGGGGAAGGGGGTCAAAAATTCCCCTTCAAAACCCCTTGGGGTGGGGGGGTGGGGGTGGGAGGTTGGTAGGTTCATATAAAAAGTGTTTACAAAGTGCCCCCCCCCCCCCCCCCCTTTTTTTTTCTTTTTGTGTGATGGTGTGTTTGTGTGTTGGGGTGTGTGTGTGGTGAGTGTGTGTTGTGTGTGTTTTAAACATGATCCCGGTTTTTTTATTGGCAGTGCAATTTTTTTTCCAAAACCCCAAAACAGCATATTAATGCCCAAAAACCCTTTTCAAACCCGTTAAAAGAAAATTCCAAACCCACCCCGTTTGTTTACTTTTTTCCCCAAAACACTATTTTTAAATTTTTATGACCTCCCCAACCCCTCAAACCCACCTTACCCCAAAAATGGATGGAGCGATATGGCTCTTTCCCTTTTCTTTCCCCCCCCCCCCCCCCCCCCTCCCCCTCCCTATACACACACATTACCCTCCCGAAAGGAACTTTCAATGCCGCTGCGTCAAGGCCAGGGTTTTTTGGGGGTATGTTGGGGGAAATAAAAAAATGTTGAAAAGGGCACATCATAGAAAGGGGAAAGGGAAATGCATATTTCCCAAATACACCCAGTGGAGGAAAATTTTAAAACAAAAAATCGGAAAACTACATCCCGAAAAAAAAATGCTTTTCTTGCCCGGGGAGCTGAAACAAATTTCGGTTTACATTCAAATCATAGCAAAAACAACATTTAAAAGGGGAGAAAGAAACTGAAAAAAATTAAGAATAAATTTGTGTTTTATACTAAATATTTTGGGGAAACCCTTTTTAATGACAAACCCGTTAAATTAGTTATTTGTTGTTTTTAAAAAACAAAAACTTACCCCGGCAGGGGGAACAGTGAACCCCTTATTTTCCCCAAAAGAGTATGTCATTTTCCATTCACTTTTTTTATGTGTTACCAAAAAAGTGGATCTAATTTATTTATTTAGATTATTTTTTTGTTTTTTAAGAAACTATAAATTTCTTTAAATAATTTTATTTCACTTGTTTTCTTTAAATAAAAGAAATAAATCTGAAGCTTTCCCAAATTTAGAAAGTTTTGAAAGTTTGCAACTAAGTTGAAAATTATTTTTTTGTGAGTCATGTCAGTTACCAAAAAGGGTGAAAACCCCAAACTACAACCTTTTGAAGAAATTTTCCCTTTTGTTCTTTTTGGGGGAAAAAAAATATATAAGAAGGGATAAAAAATAGATGGCGAATGGAAGAAACTTTAATTTAAAAAAAAGAAAAAAACAAAAAAAAAGGTTTGGGAAAAAAATAAATGATTTTCGCTGGGGGGGTAAAAGAGGTGGTAGTTTTATGCGGGGTAGACTTTGAAAGGTGGTTTTGGGGAAAGTTAATAACGGAGGGAAAAGGGGGTGGAGGATAAAAAGGGGGGGTAAGGTTTTAAAAATTTGGGGGGGGGGGGAGAGAAAAAAGGGGGGGAGGGTGGGGGGTTGGGGGGGGTAAAAAAAAAAAACCCCAATATGTGTGTGTGGGGGGGGGAGGAAAAGAAGGGGGGAAGAGAAGGAGAAACAACTCTTCTTCCCCCTTTTGGGGGGGGGGGGGGGGGGTGGGGGTTGGTAGGTTCCTATAAATTTGGTTGTTTTTAAAAAAAAATTAAAAAAATGATGTGGGGAAAAAGTTTATTGTAACAGGTGAAATAAAGTTTTTGGCAACAAAAAGTGAAGGTTTTTTGAGAAACATAGCAGTGAAACAAAGAAAAAAAGGGGTTTCATGTTTGCACCACCACACACACACACACACACCCCAAAACACACACACAACACAAAAAGGGGGGGGGGGGCCACAAAGTAAAAAAAAGTTCTGGGGGGAGTTATGATTATATGAACAAAATGAGAAAAAACTGTGGAAAGTTTCACACCATATTCACACCACACAACAACACACACACACAAACCCCAAAACCCCCCCACCCCATTTTATATATAAAAAATATATATATTATTATATAAAAATAAATATTTAAATATATTTTTATATATATAAACAAAATCATTCACAAAAAAGGGGAAAAAAACAACACAATCAGTCACTGATGGGGAGGGTCAAGTGAGATCAACGGTTTGTGGGAGAAAAGATTCTTCCGGTTTCCCTACAAAAGGGAATTTTTGAGGGACGGGAAAAAGGGTTTGGATGGTGATTTTCCCCCAGGGTCAAAAAGTTTTTTCAACCCTTCGGGGGTTTTGGGAGGGCCCGGTTTCTACTGGCTGGGTTAATTTTTTTGTCCCATATTAATGGCCTTTAGGAAAAATTCAAAATTTTCTGCACAAATTTTTACTGTGACAATGCTTGGGTTTTTTGAACAGCAGAGCCCTTTCCCCTTTAGACAGGTTTCCAAAAACACCAAAAATTTGAAACCCGGGCCCGCCCAAAACCCTGATGATGCAAAACTTTTTGACCACGGAGGGCCTTTACCATACTGAAGGCCTTTTTCCAGTACCTTTCCCGGGTTCCTGCCAAAGGGCCCAAAGGGAAAGAGAAAATCTCTTTTCACTGTTGTTTCCAAAATTTTTTCCCCCCACTACGTAAATTTTTCAGGGAAAAATTTAAAGAGACTTCTTGAGCTTTTGAGGATCCTGGGTGTGTTAATGAAATTGACATCTGGGGGAAAAAATTTTCCTTACAAGTGCAGGATCCTTTGCGGGGGGTCATTGGGGCCACTGAACATCCGGCACAATCGATAAAAGAGGGCTGGGTGGGCCCCCCCCTCCAAATTCCCCCTCCCCCAAGTGATAAAAAAATCTAGAAAATTAAACTTTTTAATGACAAGTCCGAAAAACAAAAATTTAAAAGAAGAAGTGGGGCGTCATTGAAACATGATCATAAAAGAAGATAAAATTTCTGCCCTTTTTTTGGATTGCTGACCCCCATCCAAAATAAAAGCAAACCGATCAAAAGCTTTTAAAATTTTTGCCCCCAAAATTTTTTTATCCCTCTGTTTTCAACCCCCAATGAAAATTTTGAACCCCGAAAAGAACAACTACAACCCTTTTTTAAAGAAGGAGGAAAAATCCAAAAAGCCCACTGAAAAACCCAAAATGGCCCGACACCGACGGGAAACAGAGCGACCGGTTTTAAAAAAAAGTAACGACCCACACAAAAATTTTTTTGGGTCGGAAAATCTCATGTCAATACCAAAACAAAAAAAAAAAAGAAAAGACATAAAAAAATCAAAAATTATGTTGCAACAATTTTCGTAATTTTTTATTTCATTTCTATGATTTCTAAATATTGTAGAATGGGAAAACAAAAGAAAAAAAAAAGATAAAAATACAAATTTAGATTTTCGCTAAATTAGGCCGTTTGGGGTTTGGGCCTTTTTGACTCAGCGTTCAGGGGAAATAAAGCGTTCGTGCTAGGGTGGGCAGGCTAGACTGTGCAGAGCCCAGCTTTTGGGTTCCCCAGGTCAACGCCCCACTTGAGTTACCCGGGTAGTATGTTTCCCAAATCTAACTAGGCACCCTAGGTGCAGCACGTTGCTTGGGTGGCACACTAGTGCCAAGGTAGAACCTAGATGGGGTTCCATGAGCCTAGGATATCTACGACAACCAAGCTGGAGCTAGCTAGAACCTAGGTGGAACCTAGGACCCTTGCTGTCTGGGTAGCCACGTTTTGTTGGCAGATGACTGGCTGGCCTGTAAACGTCGGAATAGCATGTCCACTGTACATCATTTAATTCTTTGTTCCCACAATACATACAACAGACTAGCCTGTTGGCTCACACTGTTTAAGTATAACCAGCTGGTTTCTATTCACTGACTGCATTTTTTCGCTGAGGAGCCAGATCTTGCACTGCATACAGCACCAGACACGCACTGTGTAGTGTCCTTGCATGGCTGAACCAGTTCGATTTCTGCACGCACACAAACCACACACACACACACACACACACACACACACACACACACACACACACACACACACACAAGACACACAATACCCACGCACACACACACACACACACACACACACACACACACACACACACACACATAACACACACATGCACACACACACACACACACACACACACACACACACACACACACACACACACACACACACATACATGCGCGCGCGCACGCACGCGCGCACACACACACACACACACACACACACACACACACACACACACACACACACACACACACACACACATTCTTACACGCACATACACACACACACACATACACACACACACACACACACACACACACACACACACACACACACACACACACACACACACCACACACATACATGTACACACTCACAAGTAGCGGCCATGTGAGAGAGAGAGAGAGAGAGAGAGAGAGAGAGAGAGGAGAGAGAGAGAGAGAGAGAGAGAGAGAGGAGAGAGAGAGAGAGAGAGAGAGAGAGAGAGAGAGAGAGAGAGAGGAGAGAGAGGAGAGAGAGAGAGAGAGAGAGAGAGAGAGAGAGAGGAGAGAGAGAGAAGGAGGGGATGGGGATCGTTTTAAAACAATCAGTATGAAAATACTACATGCTTGAATACATTTACAGTCAGTGTTAAAATACTACAGTCTTAAATACGTCTACAGACAGTATGAAAATATTACAAACTCGTCAATGTTTACAGACGGTGTGGAAATAACAGACTTGACCATGTTTACAGTGTGAAATAACTCACCATAAGACTTGAGCTGATTTATAGACAGTGTGAAAATATGACAGATTAACCATGTTTACAGATAGTGTGAACATACTACAGACTTGACCACTTTCAGAGACAGACTGAAATACTACAGACTTGACCACTTTCAGAGACAGACTGAATTTCTACAGACTTGATCACTTTCAGAGACAGACTGAAATGCTACAGACTTGACCACTTTCAGAGACAGACTGAAATACTACAGATTTGACCACTTTCAGAGACAGACTGAAATACTACAGACTTGACCACTTTCAGAGACAGACTGAAATACTACATACTTGACCACTTTCAGAGACAGACTGAAATACTACAGACTTGACCACTTTCAGAGACAGACTGAAGTACTACAGACTTGATCACTTTCAGAGACAGACTGAAATACTACAGACTTGACCATGTTCATAGCCAGTGTGAACATACTCAGTACAGACATGAACTTATTTACAGGGAGAAAACACTGCAGTTGAATACTACGATCTTGACCGTTTTACAGACAGTGTGAAAATATTCACTAGTGACGTGACCATGTTCGTAGACTGTGTGAACACGCAACAGATTTGACAATGCTCACATGTCTACAGACAGTGTAAAAAAAAAACACTTTAGACTTATTCATGTTAAATGTCAACAGACAGTGTAGAAGTGTTACAGATGTGACCATGTTCAAAGACAATGGGAACATTCTACACATTTGACCATGTTCAAAGACAATGGGAACATTCTACACATTTGACCATGTTCAAAGACAATGGAAAATTCTACACATTTGACCATGTTCAAAGACAATGGGAAAATACTACACAACTGACCATGTTCAAAGACAATGGGAAAATACTACACATTTGACCACGTTCAACGACAATGGGAAAATACTACACATTTGACCATGTTCAAAGACAATGGGAAAATTCTACACAACTGACCATGTTTAAGGACAATGGGAAAATTTTACGCATTTGACCATGTTCAAAGACAATGGGAAAATACTACACATTTGACCATGTTCAGAGGACAATGAGAAAACACTACATATTTGACCATGTTCAGAGACAATGGCAAAATACTACCCATTTGACCATGTTCAGAGACAGGGTGAAAGTGCTCACTACCGACTCGATCATGTTCAGTGACAAAAAGATAGACAGTATGAACATACATACATGATTTGACCATGTTCACCAAGTGTAAGGATATCAAAGACTTGATCATGTTTACAAAGAGTGTGAAAATACTCTTTACTGACTTGATCTTTTTTACAGATTGTGTGAAAGTAATAAAGACTGACTATGTTTACAGACATTGAGGAAAAAACTACAGACTTAACGATGATCACAGACGATGTGAAAATATTATAGACCTGACCATTTTCACGGTGTGAACATACTCAATACAGACTTGATCTCCTTTCCATCAGTGTTAAAATACTACCGATGGCCCATATTTACAACCAGTGTATGCGGACCATGTTCACAGATAGCGTGAAAATATTACAGACTTGACAATGTTCACAGATGGCATGAACATATTAGAGACTTGACCATGTTTACAGATAGAATGAAAATATTCACTACATACTTAAACCATGATTAAATATAGCATGAAAAAAAAACAACTTGACCATGTTCCCATACAGTGTGAAATTACTACAGACCTGACCATGTTCACAGCCAGGGTAAAACACTAAAGACTTGACCGTGTTTACAGACAGTGCGAAGATACTACAGACTTGACGATGTTCACAGACACTATGGCATTACTACAGACTTGACAATGTTGACAGATACTCTGGCATTATACAGACTTGACAATGTTCGCAGATACTCTGGCATTACTAGACTTGACAATGTTCACAGATACTATGGCATTGCTACAGATTTGACAATGCTCACAGATACTATGGCATTGCTACAGACTTGACGAAAGTTCACAGATACCATGACATTACTACAGACTTGAAGATGTTCACAGATACTATGACATTACTACAGACTTGACAACGTTCACAGATACTATGGCATTACTACAAACTTGAAAATGTTCACAGGCGGGTGAAATTATCATAGATATGAACATATTCACAGACGGAAAAAATCCTCACTACAGACTCGAACATGTTCACAGACAGGGAGAACATTCTCACTACAGACTTGAACATGTTCACAGACAGGGAGAACATTCTCACTACAGACTTGAACATGTTCACAGACAGGGAGAAAATTATCACTACAAACTCGAACATGTTCACAGACAGGGAGAACATTCTGACTACAGACTTGAGCATGTTCACAGACAGGGAGAACATTTTTTACTACTGACTTGAACATGTTCACAAACAGGGAGAACACTTCTCACTACAGACTCGAACATGTTCACAGACAGGGAGAACATTCTCACTACAGACTCGAACATGTTCACAAACAGGGAGAACATTTTCACTCCAGAGTTGGACACTTTAAAGACAATGTGAAAATACTACAGACGTTGTTATGTTTTACAAACATAGTGACAATACTACAGACTTGATGAGTCATGAGTGAAAATATTCACTGCAACTTGAACATGTTTAAAGAGAAGGTTAAATACAACAGACTTCATCTTGTTCACAGACATTACTGCGGACATGATCGCGTTCACAAACAGTGTGAAAATACTCACTACAGACTTTACCATGTTAACAGACAGTGTGGAAATACTACAGAGTTTGTTGTGTTTCCAGACATTGTGAACATACTACAGACTTGACCATATGACAGAGTAAACATACACACAACATGTCTGGCCCTGCTTTAACAGACATTGTGAAAATACTACATACTTGACCATGATAACAGACAATGTGAACATACTCACTACAGGGTTGACCCTGCATAAATAGATAATGTCAAAACACTCACCGCAGACGTAACACTGTTAACAGGCCAGGAGACAATATTCACCACAGATGCGCCCATGTTAATAGACCAGGTGAAAATACTCACTACAGATGCGGTCCCCTTCACAGATGGTTCCATTGCGACAGTGGTTCTGATGTACACCGTCTTTCTGATGAACAATTCTGTCCTGCATCGAACTCTGCACAACACAATACATGGAAATGTACTTTTGACAGGGGAATAACTTAACAATTAGAATAGCACACATATGTGTACCAATCGAAAACTAGAGACACTTAGATTTGTGGAGTCTCCATTTAGTGTGCATGTGCAGGTGTGTGATCGTGTGCAGATCGGTATGATCGTGTGTGTGTCTGTGTTCTGAGGGATGGGGTTTGCAGGTGGAGGAAAATTAGTGACGATGGGGCAGGAGGCAGTTAGTAGGGAGTACATACGTGGGGAGGAGGGGAATGGTGAATATTTGTCTTGCAAAGCAAGGATGTCAAAACAAGCACGTGTTCTATAGGCACACATAACACCACACACACACACACACACACACACACACACACACACACACACACACACACACGCACGCACGCACGCACGCACGCACGCACGCACGCACGCACGCACGCACACACACACACACACACACACACACACACACACACACACACACACACACACACACACAACTTTCAGACACCAAAGACTGAAGTAATATCAATGAGATTGTTGAAATGGTCTTCGATGACTGGGGTGAGAGTCAGGAAAAAGCAACAGCTAATCAGAAGTTCCAAATTGAAGTCATCAACCAAAACGGATTTCCAAATCTGTTGGGGGCTCATGTGACAGTCCAATTCATTGCTGTGAGCCATGGAGGCAAGACCCATCACGCAAGACTAACATGTTCTGTCAAACTAGCATTCTGAGTAAGCAAAGAGAGTCATCAGTACTAGAATATAAGCTCTCTCTTTCTTAACTGAGTGTGACATTAATAAGGCGAGCTAGAATGAAGTGTTGGTGTTATATATATATATATATATATATATATATATATATATATATATATATATATATATGAGAGAGAGAGAGAGAGAGAGAGAGAGGAGAGAGAGAGAGAGAGAGAGAGAGAGAGAGAGAGAGAGAGAGAGAGAGAGAGAGAGAGAGGAGAGAGATCTATGTGCAGAATATATATGTGGATTTTTATTCATGTTCAATCCTCACAACTCTGAGCATGATTTTACTTGTGTGGCTAATGAGACTTATTGTTCTGTAGTTCTGGCATTGGCGTAGATTTCCCTTTTTGGGCAGGGGGATGATGAGTGATTGAGTCCATTCTGTGGGCCACTGTTTTGTCTCCCAGATCTTCTGACAAATCGATGTTACTAGAGTGACCAATTCCTTCCCTCCATGTTTGAGCAGCTCTGCTGGAATATTGTCTGCTCCAGGTGATTTCCCTGCCGGAAGGCTGCCGATGGCTTCTTCCACTTCTTCTCTCATCACTGGTAGTGGTGAGGATTCCCTTGATGGTGTTGAGTCCCCCTCAAACAGACTGTCGTTTGGCTGTATAGGGTAGTTGTAAAGTTCTTGGCAGTACTGTGTCCATCTGTTCAAAACAGCGGAGCTTTCTGTCAGCAGCTCGCCTGAGGTATCCTCGATGACTGACGATCTGTTTTGCTGCGTCTTGGTGAGGTTTTTCAGTGTGGTGAAGGCATGTTTGCCGTTTCCCTTTTCCATGCCTTTCTCTATGTTCTCGCACTGATTATTGATCCATTGTTCTTTGGCTTCAATCATTTCCTTCTTTACAAGGTTGTTGGTTTTTCGATACTGTGCGGCTTGTTCAGGGCTGGAATTTTTCGTATACTTCAGTGATCTTCTTTTGTCGCAGAGGTCAAGGATGTCGTTTGAGATCCATGCTTGGTGTTTCTTCCTCTGTCGCCCAAGTACCTCCTCTGCTGTTTCGCAGACTGCCTCATTGAAGCTGTTTGTGAGGTCGTTGATGTCATTGTCCAGGAGGTTGAGTGCCGCGAACCGCCCCCCGAGCTGTGCCTGGAATGCCTCTTCTATCTCTGGGTCTTTAACTTCTCCATGTCAAACTTGATGCGTGGCTGCGCAGCTTGGTGCTTTTTCTTCAATTTGATCTTCATTGTGAGCAGCACGAGATCGTGGTCGCTGCCTATATCAGCTCCGGGGTATGTCCTCGTCTTTGCTTTATTGATGCTTGATTTGAAGCGCCGCGGAGTGAGGACAAAGTCGATCTGGTTGTGAGTCATTCCGTTCGGCGCATGCCAGGTTGTTCTTCTTGACAGTTTGTGGGGGTAAAGGGTGTTGGCAATGGTGAGCCGTTGGGTGCAGGCAAACTCCAGAAGGCGAAGTCCCCTGTCGTTAGTTTCCCCTGTGCCGTATTGACCCACTGTTCCAGCCAGTCTTTGTAGGCATCTGGGCCGACTTTGGCGTTGAAGTCCCCCTGAACTATGATGATGTCTTTCTTGGGGGCTTTTCTGATGGCGTCTTCTACTTTCTCGTAGAATTCTTCCACCGCCTGATCTTCGTGGCTGGTAGTTGGAGCATACACCTGTATGATGTTGATGTTCTTTGGTTTGGCTGACACACGAATGCTGATGATTCTGCTGTTAACAGGTGTGCAGCTCAAGATGCATCCAGTGATTTCTTTGCGCACGATGAAAGCTACGCCTTTTTCATGTAGTGACTCTTCGCCACTGTAC
>CM031624.1:4499327-4509327 GCA_018398815.1 Conus ventricosus | reverse complement strand
GCAGCAACACTGGGCAAACTGCACAAACACAGATGAGTATTTTCACAAGATTATGTGTAGACTTTGATCCCAAATCTTCATACGAAAGACACACTAAAAAACATAAATGAATAGCAAACACAGAATGATAGCCACCGCTATAGCAAACACAGAATGATAGCCACCGCTATAGCAAACACAGAATGATAGCCACCGTTATTTCTCTTTTAGAGAAATAGACACAAGCACACAAGACAAAGGTCATTTTGCTTGTTATATCAAGTAATCACTGAGCAAGAAGCTGTAAATGAGCAGAGTCATGTCATCAATCGCCCATCCAATCAGGGAGGCCATATCAGAAAATCATAAATCGCACATGCTGAGAAAAGATATCGCCTGTACCATCAGAAATGACATACAAATAAGTAGATGTCTCCACAAAAAAGTCTTCTTAAGGGAATAGAATAAAAATACAAGTACATAATCAGTTGCATCGTAGTGTATAAAAGTGATTATTCTTTCCGAAAATTGCGTTTGACATAACGTACTTACAGCGACTCACTGGTGCAAACGTAGATACAGGGTCTAAATCATATCTTGTTTGAAAACAAAAGCCCGCAATGGATACAGGGATTTTCATATACTCGCAAGAATAAGATGAATGTATTGTTGTTTTTTTTGTGTGTATTTTTAAAGTAGTGTTTCCTCAGGGTGTAACCATGCGACCTGTGACCTCTGATGCATCCAACTATACTAGTGTGGCGTTTTCTCAGGGTGTAACTCTTCCCTGGCAAGGTGGAAATCATCTGTCCTCATAGAGGGGAAGATGCAATAGCAGCCTGGAGGGAGGCCTGACCCAGCACATTCCTAACCTTCACTACTGTCCTCATAGAGGGGAAGAAAGGATAGCAACCTGGAGGGAGACCTGACCAGCACATTCCTAACCTTCACTAATGGATAGGGATACAAGTGTTGTTTCTGCCTACTTCGTGGCCCTGTTCAATCGATCTCAAGGATCGAACAGCACATAAGGGATATTGCACCGTTGCTGGGATCTCTCCACCTATTCCACTCAAAGTCACCTGGCCTATTCAAACACAAAATAGACAATTTGTTACGACAATGCGTCTCCGACTAGTCTAAAAAGCCCAGTTTGTGTTCACCGTTCCCCACACAGAAACAACACACATATAATTATTGTCCAGTTGATGTATTTTCCCTCCCTGGTCTATCCAAACACAACATAGACAATTTGTTACGACAATACGTCTCTGACTAGTCCAAAACAAGCCCAGTTCGTGTTCACGTTTTCCCCACACAGAAACAACAAATAAACATTGTCCAGTTGATGTATTTTCCCTCCGCTGACTCACTTTTCTCTGTCTCTCTGTCTATGTCAGCCTGTCTGTCTGTCTGTCTGTCTCTGTCTGTCTGTCTGTCTGTCTCTGTCTCTCTCTCTCTCTCTATCTATCCATCTATCTATCTATCTAAACTGTACCAACACGCTTATGCAACGCCAACCAGCCGCCAAAGCAAAGCGGTTAACATTGCAAACTCCCGGCTTGGCGGTCGAGGGTTCAATGTCCATCAGAGCAGGATTTGCGTGCCCCAATCAGTCTCTACCAAGATGTGAAATTGCTGTGGGCTCAGCTGGGAAGTCTGGGACCATACAGTCCAGTTTCAGTCCCCTAAAGGATGCGTCTCTGAGTGTTGCTCCAACTTCCTGACCAACACTGCAAGTGTCTGTATCTCTCAGGCTGGTTTGAACCTGGGATATAATTGACTATGAAAAGAAGCATAGAGCATAGCCCTGGCATGCAAAGTGTTTGGCCTGAACGAGAATCCTAGCATTATCTTCATAATGCTCATCCCTATCAGTCAATATATAAAAAAAAAGTCTCAAATTATGTGGCCCTTCATGCCCTGCTGTCATGATGACCTTAGCTTCCATGACCTCTCCACGTCTATGCCCTTGGGTTTGCTCTGCCAGGATCACCGGTACTGGTAAATTTAACAGAACTGTTGTTAAATGGATGGGCATGATGGCAAACTCCGGAGGATGAGCTCACTCAAGCTGGCTCCCTGACAATGCACTTATTGTTTCTCTTCGAAATGGGTGCCAAAAGGTGATAGAATGGAGTCAAAGCTCAAGGGGAGACAAGACGGGTTTAAATAAGAACAACAATAATGATAATGAAATGGAACGAAAACTAATGTTAACAATTATGATAATACTGCCAATATTGAAGCCAGGTAATGATACTGATGACAATAATAATAATAATAATATAATAATAATAATAATAACAGTAATAATAATAATAACAATAGTAATGATAATAATAATAAAAACTCAATTGTTTCTATTATATTGTAATGATGATATTAACAATAATAATAATAATGATAATGATAACAACAACAACAATAACAATAATAATAATAATAATAATGCTAATAATAATAGTAATAATAATAATAATAGAAGATGAAGAAGAAAAAGGATCAAACTTAAGAAAATAGTTACAAGAGTAGTGTTACAGTAGCAACATTATCAATGACACTAATAACTACAGAACTTATAACAACAATAACAACAAACACAAGAATGATTATGATAATGATGATAATGATAACAATGATCATTATTAAAGGGATAACACAGATAAGAAAAGAGAGAAGAAGAAGACAAAAGGAAGAAGAAAAAGAAAAGAGGACGGGGGGGGGGGGGGGGGAGAAGAAGAGGAAGAAGAATGAGAAGAAGTCAGAGGATGTAGTTAATGGGAAAGAGGGTGAGACAAAATCTACGAAACATACCAACGGTTCTAATATGACTAACCATAATCATAAAAGTAATGATACATATGGCAATGATATAGGAAATATGAAACATAGTAAAATGAAATCTAAGAAATATGTGAAAATGCGTAGAAATTTACCAATCACAAATGGAGTAAAGTTTATTTTAAACTGTCAGTGTAGAAAGAGTTAATTTCATATCATTGTCATCATCATCATCATCATCATCATCATCATCATCATCATTAGCACCATCATCTTCACCATCATCATCTTCACCACCCCACCATCAGCATCATCTTCATCTTCATCATCATCAGCAGCAAGCATCATTATCATCATCTTCGTCGTCGTCGTAAAGTTTTGACTCACTTTAATGCTATGTTGTAGGAACCCAAGGAAAAAAAGAAAAAAGAAAAGAAAACAGACCAGAACAGAACAAAACGACACAACAAGTTCCTGTTTGAGATTGTTAGTTTTGGTGGTGAATCCCCTGTTCGGTCGCACTCATGGCACTCAGTTTGCTGCAACCAAACGCAAAGAGTTAACCCAGACAAAAAGCAACCCTTTCCAACACGCTCTCAGGCAGACTGAGCTGTCACTGTCCACGTAGAAGACACGTCCGGCGATTTATATAGCGTGGCTGGGTGATAGTTCTACTGCTCAGTGCTGTGTAAACAAACTGGCTCTTATCTCCACCCGTCCCCGCTCGCGCTCGCCTGAACTGCCAGGCAGGAGTATACTGATGGCTTCCCTACCCACAAGCTAAAGGTGCCTCATGAAAAGCCTGTGTGCCTGGAATGATGCTTGCAACGAAGAGGATGCACACGGAGCTGATAATTCATTAATTTCCTTTTGTCGTAGGATTAAGAGAGCAAGAGAGAGAGAGAGAGAGAGAAGTGAGAGAGAGAGAGGAGAGAGAGAGATGAGAGAGAGAGAGAGAGAGAGATGAGAGAGAGAGAGAGAGACAGAGAGAGAGAGAGAGACTCAAGACTCAAATGTTTTATTCATAAAGGCCATAGCCCCTTAGAAAGGGGATATATACATTTTAAGTCGCACATGAGTATTGGTCTTTTCAAGTTGTATAAAACACTTCTCCTTTTAAATGCCTTATATATAATAAATAGCTAACTTTTTAACGGTACTTTCATTTGGTGATGCCATTAACAACGTTAACTTGAACAGACAAGGATAGTTCAAATACTTTTGCGGAATGAATTGTTCTCTAAGATCTCTTAACATTGGGCAAACCAGCACAAAATGAACTTCGTCCTTTTTGCATTTCGACACAATGGACAGATCAGATTTCTTTCGCATGGCTGTCTATAGCGAAAGTAATGACTAGCAATATCAGAGACACCGAATCGAAATCTAGTCAGAATGTGTTTGAAATGCTTGTCTATTTTTATTGACATGTAAACTGGTAAACAGCGTAAGTGACTATACGTTCTGTATAATTCAAATCTCTCACTATTTTGTAGGTGCGTGTTCCAATTTTGCCAACTGCAATCAATTAATCTTTCTCGGAACACCTTCATAAAAACATTCATATCACCAACACTTTGGTTGAGCCATACAAAACCAAATCCATATTCACATAGTTTCATTCTAACATTTGTTACCAGTTTTTCTTACCTCTATTGTCCAATTCTAACAGCATTCTATACGCTTTGCGTGGTAACCTGTGATCTTGCATCTGTAATATTTTTAACCAATATCGAATACATTTTACAACGGAATTCAAATGAATCGGATATCTAGCTGTTTCACCATATACCAGATCATTTGGTGTCTGCAACGACACCCCAAGAAATTTCTTTAGAGCAAACAAATGGATTTTTTCGCAATGTACAACAGCAGCATCCAGACCCCATATTTCAGCTCCATATTGCACCATCGGCTGAACTTGACAATCAAACAGCTTCAAAAACAAGTTAAGGGAATCGTTATGGAGTAACGATAATTTCTTTAGTATGCACAACAATGCGTTTTTTGCTTTACTGACTAAATCTTTGCAGGTATAGACGAAACTCAAGCGTGTGGAGAAGTATATACCCAAGTATTTATACGCATTAACAACAGGCAATATAGATCCATTGTATGTCCATCTTTCTCTTGCTGCAAGATACCCGCCCTTTCTAAATACAATTATGTTACTTTTTGCTTTATTAACTTTTAGTTGTAATGTAGCAGTAGCTTTTGCAAGGTGTTTAATTGAGTTTGTAATCCAATTGCTGTCTCTGAGACCAAGACCACGTCATCAGCTAGAAGCAGAATGAAAATTTCCAAAAGTTCATTCATAAAATGTGCACCGTGCCTTCCAGAATGTATAACTTCTTGTGTAATTCATTTATAAATAACGAGAACAAAACTGGGCTACAAACATCGCCCTGTTTCACACCAGAAGTACAGTTTATATAATCTGTTATAACAGCACCAGTTCTCACTCGTGCCTTTACACAGTCATACATACTTACTATACATTTATACAGCTTTCCATGAATACCATTTTTAAGCAAGATGGGCCACAATATAGTTCTATTAACAGAATCAAACGCCTTCTCGAAATCAATAAATGCGACATACAGTTTACGATTTAAACAAAACTGTTTCTGTACGAATGCCATCAGAGTAAATATATGATCAATAGTAGAGTAGTTTTTCTTAAATCCAGCTTGATATTCTCCAGTAATGTTATTTTCTTCCACCCACTCTTGCAGTCTCATGTTAATAACAGCACTGTATAATTTGCTGCACACATTACATAACGAGATTCTCTGTAATTATCCGGATTGTTTGCATCGCCTTTTTTATATAATGGAATCACTATAGATTCTGACCAACATTTAGGATATATCCCTTTATCAAATAAGGAGTTGAAAAAAATTAACAAAAAATCTAAAAACACTTTTGACTGGCAAGCAGTTTTTATCATTTCACCAATAATCCCATCTGGGCCGGCAGCTTTACGAGGTTTTACTTTTCTCAAAGCCATTAAAATTTCTTCTCTGGAAATCGGACGATTTTGATTGTCATCATAATCGTTGTCATTTAGGTAACTGTCACCGACCATATCATTTTGGGCATCAAAATTTTCCTTCCAGTAGATCTCTGAAATGATGGAACCACATTTCTGAACTAATATCATTCACAGGTTGTTTTCGTTTTCTTGAAATTTTGTGAATACGATCCCAAAAATCTTTTTGGCTATTTACAGACTGAAGTAATCCTCCAACAGAGCATCATTGAACTGTTTCTCCTTTCTCTTTAAGAGATGTTTATATTCCCTCCTGGCCTTACAGTAGGACTCACGAGAAGGTGTGGTCAAAGAACGCCGGAATTTCGTCAATAAATTTCGAGCTTTTCTTTTGTTAACTCGGCATTCGGTATCATACCAGTCCTCTTCTTGTTCATGTATGCCGAGAGTAAACTGCTTTTTCATGCTCTCTGCCGCCTCTTTCACACAACAATTAAAAACATCTAATGCCTCGTCTACATTAATGTCAATCAGACTAATTGCCCTTGCATACGCTCTTGCATTTCATTAGAAAAAATCGCATTTTTAAACAAATCAACATGATCTTCATTCCAGACAAATTTCTCCAATCGTACAGCGCCTGTTGTTTACTTGTGTACAGTTCTTGTCATGACATGAGACGGTGAGGTTCAGTTCCACAGGCATATGATCAGACTCAATTTTCTCAGATACACACATCTCACACCAATCAGAAATGATCGAAAACATGTCAAAGGACATCAAAAAATAGTCGTTAACGCTGCTACCATTATCACATATGTATGTGTAGCGACCTTGAAGGTCGCCCTTACACACGCCGTTTAAAATGCACAGTTTCAGAGCAATACACAGATTGAGAAGTAGTTTCCCATAATTATTTAGCACAGTATCTTCAGAGTTTCGAACATGAACTGGTCCACTTTTATGTTGATCATCATACACAGATATGTTTTCTTCAAAATCATAAGAAAAGTTTGAAACTCTGCTATTCAGGTCACCGCCAACAATCACATACATTTCATCTTTAAATAAAAGTAAGCAATCACACAAAAATTCTTCAAGCAAAAGAAACTCCATTTTCCTTATCAAAATGAGAGTAATATGGAGAGCCCTCTGGAGGAATATATGCGCACACATACATAACATGTTTCATTGTGCCAAGTAAGGATTTATCAATAATAAAGGCATAAAACAAATCCGATGCAACCTCCACTACTTTAACATAGGGACAGATGTCTTTTTTCACCAGGCACACCAGTCACCGGAATGCCTTCCACGTGCCGTGAACTTTAAAGCAGGTTTACAGTACACATTGTATCCAGCAAACATAGGCGAATGAAAAACATCAACAAATGTTTCAACAAAACATACGAAATCAAAACTAGAAACGTATGAAATAAAATCGTTATTATTCATTTTCGAAAGTAATCCATTTATATTCCAATGAAGGAATGAAATAGATTTCAGTTTATTATGAATGTCAACGTGACACGAATCTTGATTTCCAGTAGGATGGACATTTCCAGAAAACACACCAACGTCTGTATTGTTCATATTTTCAACTGCCTCTGGGATGACCGAGTTTTCACCAGAGTCAAAACACATTCTATTTCCAGCTTCACGTGCTGACGTAGTTGAACACAGGGTTGGCACAGTCGGTGTCGATTCTGTATGGGTTCCTTTTCGTAGTGCGGACACATTACTATTTAAATTAAGGACCGGCCAAGTTCCTATCTCAGTTCAACGAGTCTGTCGTCAATCCCTACAGTGTAACGCTTGCCGTCGACGAGGAGGTAGTGAAGATCATGGTCGCGCGTTTGCCGTCATTCCTAGCTTCTTGAGATGGGGAGTCAACCTTTTCCTCACATCACGCACTTTAGTGGAGAAGTCCTCACCTATGAAATATTGCTGCCTTTCAGTTTGCGCTTTGACTTCAGGATCTCACCTTCTGTTTTGTAGAAGACACACCTTGCGATCACTGGAGAGTCCTGCCGGTTGTTGAGTCGATGGACCCTGTCAAATTCGATGTCCTGAGACAACTCCAATTTATCTGTAGCAAGGTCTTTCAACGTGTTTTCACAATCTGCAGGGGTCTCAATTTCTGCGCGAGGTAATCCATAAAAAATCAGATTGTTTCTCTTGGATCTCCCCTCGAGATCATCAGTTTTGTTTTCCAAGTCCTCAATTTTTCTCGTCAGGTCCAGGTTTTGCTGCTGCAGGCTGCTGACTTGCTCCCGGAGATTCCCCAGTTCCCCCTGCATGATAACGTACTCCTCGCGCAGGGCGTGCAGATCTTGCTTCACCTCATCTAGCTTGGCGTCAAACTTCGCTCCATGGAGTTTAACTTGCACATAACGTCGGCAGCGAAAGTTCTTTCCCTGGTAAACTGGAGGCTCCGTCTAGGGGATGGCCAGGTCTCTCCATGCTGGGTCTACGACTTGCTGTTCCTCCGCTGGCCAGTCGGGTCTGCCTCATGTCTCTGGTCTGGGATGGGTTTGGCCCTGGGTTGGTCTCAACGTCTCCACACTGGAGGAGAAAACCTCCCCAGAACAAATACGAGAGGAGCAGGCCTAACATCGCACCGTCTGCTCTGCGCCTTAACTTTATCATGGCGACCCGCATAACAAGTTTCTGCCTCGCTCGTTTGAACATAAAACACTGAAATACTAAGCAGAAACTGCCACATATCGCCCTGAAATCCGTACTTCCAGACGGCATAGTTCTTCACGAAGTACTTGACCAAATCTGGAGATGTAGCTCGTTCTTATTACCATCAAAATAGACTTATAATCCGGAGAGCATTGGATGTGCGACTTCGCGTACCAAACACCAACTCACATCCGAGAGAGAGAGAGAGAGAGAGAGAGAGAGAGAGAGAGAGAGGACGGGGGAAGGTGGGGGAGAGAGAGAGGACGGGAGAAGGTGGGAGAGAGAGAGAGGAGAGAGAGAGAGAGAGAGGAGAGAGAGAGAGAGAGAGAGAGAGAGGAAAGAGAGAGAGAGGGGGTGGAGAGGGAGGGAAAGAGGCAGAGAGAGAGAGAGAGAGAGAGAGAGAGAGAGAGAGAGAGAGAGAGAGAGAGAGAGAGAGAGAGAGAGACAGAGAGAGACAGACAGACAAAGACAGAAAGACAGAGAGAGAGAGGGGTGGAGGGGGGGTGGGGTAGGGGGAGGAGTCAGAGAGGGAGAGAGACAGAGACAGAGAGAGAGCTGTCATGGAAGAGTACTCTTGAATTCTGACACCGTCATTCACTCACTACATGATTTGGAGCCAGAGTCGCAGATCAGCCCAAGTTGACAGTGCTGACGACCCGGGTCACACCTGTCGTTGATTTTGAACTCTACAGAAGCAACGTCAAGCACCATATTTAGAACCATTCTATTCTATTCTATTCTGATCAATAAAGGAACAGAAACAATGTTAACTGTGATTGTCCTTCAAAATCGCTTAAACTGTTGGCCTAAGTTTGGATTTCACCTGAATCTGTGGTGATTTTGTGTTCACGTTGAGAGGTTTCACGAAGCATTTGCTGCCAATGCATTAAAAAAGGACTTATACCGAATATTGTTGGTGTTCGTAGACTTAAAGGTGCTGTTGTTGACGTCAAGAGGTGCAGAAGGACTGGCGTTTGTGTCTATAAACTCACGTGGACCGTCGTTGGAATTGATAATATTCATGAGAGCCGCTGTTGCTTTGTCCACTGTGTGATATGCTATGTTGTGTGTACTGTTTTCTGTTGTAATGTAGTATACTCTATATGGCATGATGGATCACTGTGTTGGTGTGTGTGTGTTGTGTTGTGTATGCTGCATTTTGCTCTATTTTTTTATCAGTGTGTTAATTATTAATTATGGTGAAAACAATGTTGTGTTGTGTATGCTGTGCATTTTGCTCTATTTTTTATCAGTGTGTTAATTATTAATTATGGTGAAAACAATGTTGTGTTGTGTATGCTGTATTTTGCTCTCTTTTTATCAGTGTGTTAATTATTAATTATGGTGAAAACACGTCGAACAGCAGATTCCTTCCTTCATTCATTCATTCTGTACTGTGCTACACCATTCTACACAGCGCGGTGTAACACTGTACTGGCATGTGTAGTATGCTGTCGTGTCGTGCTCTACACAGCATGGTGTAACACTACGTTTACAACTGTGTCGTGAACTGTATGTTGTGTTCTGCTGCCACGTCGTGCTCTACACTGCACAGTG
>CM031624.1:4489327-4496827 GCA_018398815.1 Conus ventricosus | reverse complement strand
CCAGCCATTTTGTTTACAAGGTCAGGTTTGAGTTTGGAGTACCCCCCTTGCTCCTTCCAAATATGGAAGTTCAGGTAACAAGACGCAAGGCGACTGGCGCTGTGTGTGAGAGATACTAGATGCAAGCTACGCCGCGCGCTGCGAAGCAGACGTCAGTGCTAAAAGTGATGCTCGGAGCAGCGCTTGACGCTTGACGCTAGTGTGCGCTGGGCCTTAGGAGAACAGGTCAGCGGAGAGGGGACGTGATGGGGGTGTGGTGGGTGAGTTTGGAGGGAGGGGAAGGGAAAGGCATGTTGCTTCTCATTTCCCTTTCCTGCGCTTCTTGACTACCTGGACAGGCCATTGATTGGACTGTGGCTTCTCCCCCATGCTGGTGACGAATCCCCTCATTGACAGGTGGTAAGGTTTTGGTTTGATTACATGGGTAATCCAACATAGTCAGACCGAATCCACTGAGGAATGGACTATCATATTCCAGCACGGGACCAAAATTCCATCCTGGCAAGTGGGCCAAGCAGACCAATCCGACCAGCTGCCTTAAAGAGAAGGTGACCAGCAACTGGAGAGAGATGGACACTCCTCCCCAACATCGGAGAAATACTAATATTCCGAGCGGACTCTGTCTCAACTCAGTCAGAGCTTCACCTCTCTTAATGATGAGATAACGTGGGGGGAAAAAGTCAACTTAAATAAAGACTGTTTTGACTGAAGTTCTATTGATTTGTATATTGGATCATTGCATACACAAGTATTGTAGATGTAGGAAAGTACACTTAACTGCTATCTGTTTGCTGTTCGTACATTACTTAATGTTTGAACTTGTCTCTAGTTCTGTCACGCAGAGCGACAGGCACGTTTGGGTGCACAAGCCTAAGGAGAATTATTCCTGAACCACTTTTAAGTGTTTTCAACAGACCTGTGAAAAGAAAAAAAAATCTCTCAATGATAGTACCGGAAATTCGCTCCTTCCATCACTAGTAAGAAAGAAGGTGTGTGTGTGTGTGTGTGTGTGTGTGTGTGGGGGGGGGGTTGTTACACACCTACTCCATAAATCTAATACAGAAAACCTTCTCAGTGCTTCCCCTAGACGACAAACACATGCCCACTCCAAACCCCACTCGTCACAAAAGGTACAACCCAAATTATCTGCTCCAACATCAGCACTATGATGAAAGTAAAAGGCAAATCCTAAATCGTCTGCTCTAACACCGGTACTGTGATGAAATTAAAAAGGCACAACCTAAATCTTCTGCTCTAACACCAGCACTATTGATGCTTACACCTGTTCACACAACCATTATGTTACATGGTACCAGTTAGATGCAATGGTTTTAATAGGTCATCCCTATAAATTCAGTGCTTCAACCCGTGATTTAATAGTGTGGTTTTTTTTTTTAATCATATCGTTTATTTTGAAAATTAAACAAGAATTACCTGGAAAAGGAAGTTCAATGTAGATTGTTTCGAGGATGCTGTCGGGTAAAGGTATACATGTAAAGGACGAAACCGCGCGCACGCCCCAGATTTCAGCTACATGTGAATCCCGAGAACATGCTCGGGAAGGAGGGTTCAATGGAAGTACCTCGAGTCGCTGATGGGAGGGCACGTGTATACTTCTACCCAACAGCATCCTCGAACTAATCTCCATTAAACTTCAACTTCCAGGTAAGTCTTGTTTAATTTTCAAATTATTCCTCATCTGCTGATTGGTCAGACGTATACAAGTGGAGCTTTTAGCGTCTGGGATCGCACGTTATTGCTTGACACGTCAGGTTCTGAAAGGTAATCACCTGATAGTGTGAGTTACATCCCTTTGTCGACAAATGTGTCCAGCACGGACTGGGAAAAACTTAGTCTTCGTAGAACCACCATTTTCATCTTTATTCTGTTTAATGATCCGGTAGTAGAACCTTGAAAAAGTGGTCCTGTTGGACCATCCTCCTGCTTGAGGGATGCTGTCTACTGGCACGCCTCTGCTTAATGCTGCAGAAGTACTAGCAGCCCGAGTGCTGTAAGCCGAGTACTTAAATATGCCTATTCCAGCTATAAGCAGCACATCTTTCACCCAACGAGAAATGGAGTCTCTTTTTTTCAAGGGTGCAAAAGGCTTTATGCAACTGATAAAAAGGGCTTTCCCAGTTTGTAAGTGGGCAGTTTTTTGTTTTGTTTTTTCACACTGTCAAAGGTGGTGAACCAGACACAATCTCTTGTTTACAAAACAAGGAATGACTAAAGGCCTTAAGTGAGTCCCTGGTTTGGTTTGGTTTAAAAGAGGGCTATATACAAGTACACATTCAGACTCATGGATTTTTACATCATCAACAGTAAGACTATGGAGAATCTTTCCACTCTGACCAGAGAATAAAGCGAGTCACATAGGTGCTCTGAGTGTGAGTTTCAAAAGGCTGAGCTGTTCTGCATCTGGCCACTGTGCTAACGTATCAATGACTAAAATTTAGAAATAGAGTTTGTTTCTTACCGCCAATGACATTGACAAACAAAGCGCATGACAAGACACGATGCATTTCAACCACTTGGGTCTTCTTCAGGCGAAAAAAAATCACATTTAACATTTGGGACAGTATAAACGAAGAACGAAAAACGAAAAAAAGAACGAAAAATGACTGATCTGTTGTTGTCCATGTGGTGGGGAGAATAGCCGGTAGGCGGAAATGACATGGGGGATTATGGGAGAGGAAAAGGAGGGGGGGGGGGTTGCGTAGGGGGAGGTGTGTGTGTGTGTGATATGATAGGGTTGTGTGTCTAGTTTACTGGGATGGCGTGATATCTTTGTGATGGTTGTGGTAATGGTGGATTGATAATAATGGTATCAATGACTGTCTCTACATCCCATGGAACCAAGCTCACCTCTTCTACTGGGAGCGGGGATTCTGATGTCCCCACTTCTGCTGGAACCAATGCTGCCTTTTGTTTGGTCTGTTCCTTTGCCTTAAAAAAATGACCATGTGTGTGACCCGAGTCGGTGTAGTAAGACCCACCCGCTTGTCCACGATAGTAGCGCGCGTTTCCGCAGTATCTGCCTACACTGGAGCTGATGCGGTCGGTCTTGCGCAGATCTTTGAGTGTTCTGGACAAACTATCACTAAACAACTGGTCTGTAATCGGAACTGATTTATCACAGATCCGCAAACACTGCTTACATGTGTCTGATTCCACTGCGTCTGTGCAACAAAATCTCACGCGAAACGTGACCCAAGATAGCCACTGCACTGGTGCAATGCTTAGGCTAATGGCTTCAAAGCTGACCTCTGAACTGGGCAAGCCGCTACCAGGTAATCCGTTTGAGGCATGCATGCACGCAGTCGCCGCCTTGATGACCGCTTTTTTTTTTTTTGTCCCAACCTCTGCACCACCTCAGAGGCAGTGCACCCACACCACTCATTCCGACACCCCGTCTACAGCCACAGCCTGGTCGGCCCCGCCGCAGCCCCGGCACCGGCAATCCACAGGGAGCAGTCAATGTCAAATCATCATGAGGCAACCCACCGGAGGAGACACTGCACTGCTGCCGAGTCACTTCGGTGGTGTTCAGTGGCACCTGTTCTGATCTAACATACGCATGACACCACCTACTAAGCCCCCTACAGACAACAATAATTGCTTAGTCACTGAGCCGGCGTGAGTGAGCTCTCCCTCCAGAGGGTGCCACCACGTCCGTCCAACGACAGCCCCCATAGACTTCGCCGGTACCGGTGACCCCGACGGAACCAAACAAAGGCTACAGACGTGGAGAGGACATTAAAACTGAGGTCACCACGAGAGCAGGCATGAAGGGCCACAGAATTTGAGACATTTTTTATGCTGATCGATGAGAATGAGGATGATTAAGATGATGCTACGGATTTCTATTTCGATCTGAGACTACGTGACAGGGCTGTACTCTACGCTTCCTTTCATAATATATCCCAGCGTCAACCAGGCCCGAGAGATACAGGCACCTGCAGTGGTGGTCGAGAAATTTGAGCAACACTCTCAGAAACGCATCCTTTAAGTGGATGACACTCAACTGTGTGGTCCCAGTCTTCCCAACTGAATCCGCAGCAAACTCAGCTCTGAGTAGGAGCCGGTCGGGGCAGAAAAACCCACATGACTCTGATGGGATTCGAACACACGACCTCCAAGCCGGGAGTCCGCGACGCTAACCACTTCGCCACGGCACTGGTCTTGATGACCGCTCGTTAGAACGAATGCTAATGAGTAAAGTGCTTGTCTGACACAATGTCGTCATCCCACGCCTGCACACAACCGTCTGCGCGTGGGCGGGTGAAGAGAGGAGGGGGGTGTGAGGGGGGGGGGGGAGTGCAGAGAAGGCCAGGTGCCTTTGTGTCAAGTGAGAGAGAAAGGAGGGTGTGGGGAGTGGAGAGATCGGGCAACGTGCCTTTGCGTGAGCGACAGGCTGAGGCAACGCAGTGGCGATGCGAGACAAAGGTTTTGCTGTGTCATTCCGCTACACTAATGCGCGAAGGGGATGGAGAGGGCGGCTGGGAAGGAAGGTGGAGTGAGAACAGTGGTGACGCAGAGCGCGACGTGACGTAACTTTTTTTAACCCAACTTGTGACATCAGGGTGAGAAGGAGAGAGTTGGCATAGATTTGAAATCTAATCTGCCTTTTTGTGACAGATGGACAGAGAAAGGAGTGAGAATGGCGTTTGCACTCGTACAGAAAATTACAAGTAGAACCGATCAGATGGATTTGTCAAGCGTTTCGTCACAGACATGGCTTCTGAAACAGCCGCCGATGTGTGTTCAACGTTCGGCTTCTGAAAGAGCCCAGCACAAAATATCAAGACTACCGTGTCAGTCAGAAAGCCGACCAGTCTAATATAATAAACTTTGGACTAATAATTGTTTAGATTGTTTGAATCTAATGATTGCACTGTGATTATGAAGTCTGTTACTGACCTGAAAGGAATAATGAAGGTACAACGACATTCTTCACGCAAGATAGTCGCTGGGAAAACCACTTTCACGCATCGGACTGGCACCGCATTTGAGCATCACCTGGGACGCGCGCGCGGTTTCGTCCTCCACATGTAGACGTCGGACCAATCAGCGGACGAGAAAGAACTCACCATTTACATTAAAAGTACCAGAGTGAAAGATTATACGTGTTGAAAATGAATAGTACGTCCTGTTCCTCACTTTCCAGCATACGGATATCCAGTTTGTTGCTCGGTGTAAGTAACAGAACCTTCAAGCATTTCTAGTCGCGTTTGTGGTATTATGTGGTACTATTGTCATATTATGACAGCAACAACTATACATGATATGTACATAAACACACACAAGGTCCGCTCTCCTCATTCTTAGATCTTTGCTGACTTCTTTTGCCCTTTGAAAACAGAAGTACTGTTGAGCTTACCTCCAGCTCCCACCATATTGTCTTTGTCTTTAGTGCATACATACGTGCTACATGCACATCTATGGTAGAGCGACAGACTCGTGATCCTGGGTCGTGGGATCAAATCGCCAATGGTCTAATTCAATACAGGATTTTTTTTTAAAACTCGGATTTAAGATCCATTTTCATTCCAGTTGCCGAAAACTCTCTCGAATGAGACTATAAACTGAAAGTCCATGTGTGTATACACGCATTACATCTTGCACCTTCCTAAAATCCCATCACAAACTTTCAGAATAAAAAGTCAATTTGGTTATCTTCTTCTTTTTCTTCTTCTTCATCATCATGATCATCACCACCATCATCACCATCATCATCATCATCATTTTCTTCTTCTTCTTTTCCTTCCTCTTCTTCTTCGGTTTTTTTTTTTCCTTCACAGACTGTCAAACTGTGTTAGCTAAAAGGGCCAGAGTAATCAGTTTTGCAAACCTCTTGGAATGTGCGTCTGTTTTTATTGGTGTTCACAGGGGGCGGGGGGGGGGGGGAGACAGACAGACAGACAGAGCCAGAGACACAGAGAGAGGGACAGAGACAGACAGACAAGACAGAGACAGAGACGGATAGAGAGACAGGTAGCAGGAAGAGGTTTATCTTACTGCAGTAGCCATTCTCGCAAATAGATTCCTTGAGACAGACAACCGTCTCACTGCCCTTGATGCATTTGGCTCTATTGTTCAATACTGCAAAGAACAAAGACATCATTGTCACATCTGTTGTGTATGCCTTATAATCAAGCTTTTTTCAGGTGTGTGTGTGTGTGTGTGTGTGTGTGTGTGTGTGTGTGTGTGTGTGTGTGTGCGTGCGTGCTTGTGTGTGTGTGTGTGTGTGTGTGTGTGTGTGTGTGTGTGTGTGGTGTGCGTGCATGTGTGTGTGTGTGTGTGTGTGTGTGTGTGTGTGTGTGTGTGTGTGTGTGTGTGTGAGAGAGAGAGAGAGAGAGAGAGAGAGAGAGAGAGTGTGTGTGTGTGTGTGTGTGTGTATGTGTGTGTGTATGTGTGTGTGTGTGTGTGTATGTGTGTGTGTATGTGTGTGTGTGTGTGTGTGTGTGTATGTGTGTGTGTGTGTGTGTGTGTGTGTGTGTGTTGTGTGTGTGTGTGTGTGTGTGCAAATAACAAGAGAAACCGGCGGTGATATTCAATGTGTTGCGATAATCAACTGGTCAATTGTAAAGAGTCTTCTAAGTTTATAATCAAGCAAGAGCAGAGAACGAATTACTGCGCCGCCAAACGACGGAGTACAGAAATGATAAATCAAATGCAGGTTATTTCGATCTGTTTACTCTTCGTCAGGCAAGACAAATAACACCCAAGACAATAAAAAGAGATGACAGTCAGGGAGGTATGTCTTTGAACTGGGTGCGAACTGGCCAAGGAATGGACGCGAGGTTGAAAGGGGAAACAATGCGGGTAAATAATGATAATGATGATAAAACAAAGGAGATACCACTTTCTCTTCTTCTTCTTCTTCTTCTACTACTACTACTACTACTACGACGACGACGACGACGACGACTGCTACTACTACTACTACCACTACTACTAAATGTGTTCCGGGGGGGGGGGGGGGGGGGGGGGGGGGGCACGCTGGAAGCCAAGGATGGCTGGAGGTCCCAAGTTTGGCAAAGATGGGATTCCTGCACAGTACACTCTGAGTTGCCACTCTGTGGTTGCGAAAGCGCCAGGACTTTGACATGCCTGATGTAGTGTTGAGTATGGCTGAAGTGCACACGACAGGTTTGCGTCAATGATGGCGGACGTCGGCCATATATTCTGAGATGCACACAACAAGTGTGCAGGGTGTTTCATCTACGAAGATTTTACCACGCACTTTGCAGTAGATGGTGTACACTCTTTTTTTTTCTTCTTTTTTTTCCATATAGCTATGACAGAGATTGCGCGTTTAATTTTGAACGAGTCTTTGAGGCCATGGAGGATGGTGTCTGGCTCGGTGAGAGGGCAGATTAGATGCGGTTTGTGTTTATTACTAGGCCTTTTGGAAAACCATTTGATTCTTGATTTTCCTCTTCATGTCTTCACTACCATGCTTCCTCAGTACTCTACCCTCAAAGCTACATAGAG
>CM031624.1:4465002-4475613 GCA_018398815.1 Conus ventricosus | reverse complement strand
GATCCAAGAGGTCGAAATGCATTGTGTTTTGTCCTGTAATCTCTTTGTATTGTCTGGTGGAACTAATACCGTTTCTTTTTTTTCCCCTTTTTTTTAAATTTACCACTCGGACGGTCAAACGATGAACAATAACGTTGGCCTTTAATACCTGTCTTTACTGAGTTGTAAAGACACCTCAATGCAATTTCCCTTCAATAACACATTTACACTTGATGTACGGCAGAACGTGCCATTTCATGGAGCCAAAGGCTGGTCTGAAATCAACGTAAGATACGTACAATTTTGTAGTTTAGCTTCGTTTCATGTAATAGTAGAGTGCAGAGTAAAACTGTGACCAATTGTGGCGTGTGTGTGTGTGTGTGTGTGTGTGTGTGTGTGTGTGTGTGTGTGTGTGTATGTGTGTGTGTATGTGTGTGTGAGTGTGTGAGTTTGTGTGTGTGAGTTTGTGTGTGTGTGTATGTGCGTGTGTCTGTGTGTGTGTGTGTGTGTGTGTGTGTGTGTGTGAGAGAGAGAGAGAGAGAGAGAGAGAGAGAGAGAGAGAGAGAGAGAGAGAGAGAGAGAGAGAGTGAGAGAGACAGAGACAGAGATACAGAAAGAGAGAGACAAAGACAGAGAGAGACAGAGACAGACTCTCAATGACTCAATGACTCAATGATATTTTAATGTCAATAGCTGTACAGCCGTTATGACATGGGGGCGTGAACTTATTACCCACATAAAGGAAAATTTCTGAACAAAACTTACCCAACAATCCAAACTTTTTAGACATCTGTGTACACACTCACACACTCAAAGTCCAACGTTTTAAAGTTGTGTTGGACAAAAGCAAAACACAAAACAACAGCATCTCATGAAACATTACCATTGATTGTCACAGAATCAATGACCACCAGGAACTGAATAGAAAATAATGTTTACAAGAGGAAATCAATTTGGAAGACAGAGACAGAGACAGAGAGAGAGACAGAGACAGAGACAGAGACAGAGAGAAGGTTGGGGTTGAGCAGAAAGAGATGGGGAGAGTAGGGGACCTACCCCATATTTGAAATTCACAGGCAAGAAGTTGGAAATTGGCACGCACGTTTGAGTCGCTTCTTTTTTGAAACCGTAAGTAACGTCCGGTCATCACAGAGTATAACCTTAAATCATGTACTAGGACACACACACACGCACACACACATACACACACACACACACACACACACACACACACACACACACACACACACACACACTTGAAAAGGATCTTTACTGCATTGGAACAAGGTCTTTTCAAGACTGGGACGGCGATATCCTCGTGAAATGTTGCTTAGATCAGATCAATGTTCATTCCAAGCTGAAAAACTATCACAGGGAATATAGGTTTAGCCCGTGTTATTAAGGTACATTTAATTCTGCGACATTATCCTCAAACTGAAATTGTCCTCACTGAATGACGATGTATTCAAGATGGTACCAAAGCACTGAAGTGGACATCGAGTTATATTAAAGGCTGAAACAGGAGCATCATGGTTGGTGAAGTTTTCCACAGTAGAGAGAGAGAGAGAGAGAGAGAGAGAGAGAGAGAGAGAGAGAGAGAGAGAGAGAGAGAGAGAGAGAGAGAGAGAGAGAGAGAGAGAGAGAGGGAGAGGGAGAAGAGAGAGAGAGAGAGAGAGAGAGAGGCAGAGAGAGAGAGAGAGAGAGAGGAGAGAGAGAGAGAGAGAGAGAGAGAGAGAGAGGAGGAGAGAGAGAGAGAGAGGATGGCGTATTCACTAAAACAAAACAAAACAAAACAAAAAAGACGTGGGGAATCCCCGAAGACAAAGGTGAATGTGCTGGATAGGGAAGGGACAGACATGTTTTCCCCAAATAAACTTTCAGACGACAAAGACATTTCAAATAAGTCAGGGAACAGCCAGCTGCCAACAAGAAGCACGTAGGATGACCCCTGCTCCCGTGTTGAGGTCGTTACAAGCCTATAACTCCATGCAAATGCGGCTCACAATATCGAACAACCCAGTTCAAATTCCAACACATACCACACAGTACAAACAATGACACATTCTCTCACCAGCCGCCGTGGCGAAGTGGTTAGCGTTGCGGACTCCCGGCTGGGAGGTCGTGGGTTCGAATCCCATCAGAAGTCATGTGGGATTTTTCTGCCCGACCGGCTCCTACACAGAGTTGAGTTGCTGCGGACTCAGTTGGGAAGACTGGGACCACACAGTCGAGTTTCATCCACTTAATGGATGCATTTCTGAGAGTGTTGCTCAAATTTCCTGACCAACACTGCAGGTGCCTGTATCTCTCGGGCCTGGTTGACGCCGCGATATATTATGAAAGGAAGCGTAGAGTACAGCCCTGTCATGTAGTCTCAGACCGAAATGGAAATCCGTAGCATCATCTTAATCATCCTCATTCTCATCGATCAGCATAAAAAAGTCTCAAATTCTGTGGCCCTTCGCTCTCATGGTGACCTCAGTTTTGATGTCCTCTCCACGTCTGTGGCCTTGGTTTGGTTCCATCGGGGTCACCGTTATCGGCGAGTCCATGGGGGCTGTCGTTGGACAGACGTGGTGGCGCCCTCCGGAGGGAGAGCTCACTCACGCCGGCTCCACGACTAAGCAATTATTGTCGTCAGTAGGGGCTTAGTGGGTGGTATCCTGCGTATGTTAGATTAGAACAGGCGCCACTGAACACCACCGAAGTGACTCGGCAGCAGTGCAGTGTCTCCTCCGGTGGGTTGCCTCTTGACGACTTGACATTGACTGCTCCCTGTGGATTGCCGGTGCCGGTGCCGGGGCTGCCGCGGGGCCGACCGGGCTGTGGCTGTGGACGGGGTGTCGGAATAGACCTCACCGGCTCGCGGCTCGCGCGGGCCTCATTATCATAGAGTTGCTAGGGGGCCACAAGCTCTCGCGGGAGGCTGAAACAATGGCGGCTGATACGAACAGCGCGACCGACTCGCTCGAAGGCATCCATGATTCCGTCGGCCCTCATTACCTTCCAAAGTACAGCACGCTCTCAAAAACTGTACTTGATCGAGGAAAAAAACAAGTTTGCATCCTGTTTTATTGATAACATCAAGATTTTCCATACAAATGGAAGCGAGAAGGTGGAGGTGTGTGCCACGTGTTACCGCTCCTACCACAAGAAAGCAGCACCCCACAAAATGGTCCTTGAAATCGACAACAAGAGGTAGCTTGTCGTGGAAGCTAAATGTGAATGCAAAGCTGGGTAAGTGTCTTGTTTTCTAACATATTTAATGTGTGTTTTCTTTGTACAAGCACTGCAAAAGTGAGCCTATGTAAACTGACTGATCAGGTTTGTCACACGTGTAGCGACTTTCCTTCCATACTCCCTGAAGAAGCCCTAACTGGTTTTAGCTTGTGGATTATTATTAATAATTATAGTAATAATAATAATAATAGTAATAATAATATAACATTATTTTTAAATTATCATTATTATTATCAGGCATTTGATCATGAAAATATACTGATACAGGCCATGCTTCTAGGTCTTTGAATGAAATTCTGTTACATATATACAGATTTTACAAGCTGTCAGAGAGAGTGAGAGAGGGAGTGGAGAGAGAGAGAGAGAGAGAGAGAGGGGAAAGAGAGAGAGAGAGAGGGGAGAGAGAGAGGGAGAGAGATAGAGGGGTGCTTGGGTAGCTGCCAGTCATTTTTGTTTTCCTTGAATGTCTTAACCTAAAATAATGCATACTTGTCTGTGTTGTAACTGGGGGTGGGTAGTTTGGATTGCTGTGCCAGCATAGCTGCACACTTTTTTTGCTAATTGTTTCAGACTGGAAGGTCACTGCTCACACATCATTGGCCTGCTGAAAACACTTCAGTATTTCAAACTGCAGAACATGACCCATGTACCAGACAGGCTGAGCTGCACCAGCATGCCCCAAGCTTGGGGAGCGGCAGCACCAAGGGGAACTAAGATTGACCCAGTCCCAATCAACCACCTGGTGCTGTCCAGGCCTTTGGACAACAGAAAGAAAAGACCCATCACATGCCAGTTTGACGCCAGCAAAAAGTGAGCATCATATACATTCATTTCTAAAAACTGTTTAATTTATAGAAATCTGTCATACTGATATTGTGGCCCTTCATGTTTTGTTAATGTGTGTGCTATAGTAAATGGTATACATGTAAACAAGTTTTCTTGCAGCAGTGGTTATTTTGCGGATTTGTATCATGAATGTATGCACATTCTTCACATTTTACTCCAAAATGTAATAACAAGCAAAAATATTAGTAGAGGAAGAAATGTTATTGACATTCAGGATTTACATATTGTGAATTACAAGCCATTCTCAGTACACAGCCACAGGTCTTGCTGCTCACCAAGTACATTTGTTTTTAAATTTTTAAACTCTGTTTACGAGAGTCCCAGAGGTGACACAAGATCTGGTGAAAAAGCTCAAGTCTCTTGATGGAACACCACTCACCTATCTCCTGACACCAGATGCCCCAACTATGGCTACTCCACTTGGTGATGTTCAGATTGGCGTCTTACCATGTATGCTATCATAATAATAAGTGTTCTGTATATCATTATAATCAGTGTTCTGTATATCATTATAATAAGTGTTCTGTATTGCCCGACAGAGCTTCTTTAGTGTTAACATTGTTTTCTCCCTTTAAGCGAGTTAACATACTGAGAATACATACATGGGCTGCAAAGCTTTAAAGGTTTTTTTTTGTTTTTTGGGGTGTTTTTTTTTTAGCAGAACAAGAGAGTGATGGCATTTGGTTACATACATGGTGGGGTTTCGGATAAAAACTTTGTCTGGTCTATAAATATATATAACATTATATATGATCTGTATATACATCAGAACTTGAACCAGCTTGATGTAATGCGACTGAAAACAGCATATGAAACATACCAGATGTACTATCATTATATTTCAAAAATGTTCTGTATTGCCTGACATATATCATTATATTTCAAAAATGTTCTGTATTGCCTGACAGTGCTGTTTTACTATTTTTAGTGTTAACATTGTTTCTCCCTCAAAGTGAGTATCTTGTTAACATACTGAGAATACATACATGGACTGCAAAGGCTTGAAAGTGTTTTAGCACATCATTGATGGCAGTTGGTTACATCCATGATGGGGATTCGAAGGAATACTTGTGTCTGGTCGATAGATATCAGATTATAAAATCTGGTCTATATACATCACAAACTGAACCAGGTTGATGTAACATAACTGAAAACAACCAGTGAGACATTTACATGACAAGGGAGATGAACAGCAGGAGAAAGGGGTGAGGGTGGTCACTTCTTTCTAATGATGAAATCCTGAAAATTAGTCAAATGACAGCAAACAGTCCACACCTGGTTCAAGTTCTTGAATAGACATGTCGGAATTCTGTCTCTTATGATCTTGAAGTCTTTTATTCTGGAGATCAGCCTTTCAATGTGGATTCTGTGCCGGGCAATCTTGTCAGTCAGTCTCAGGTCTGCAGGGGACATCTGAGCTCCTGAGGATGCAAAAGGGGGATGTTTAATAATAATCCCAAGTCTTTAAGTTCTGAATGGATTGTAATCCTTTATCAGCCATGACTGAGTCCCCATCATGAATGTAACCAGCTGTCATCAATCTTTTAATATGCTCAAAGAAGCCACTTTCTTGACAGAGCGCCTTGTCAGAAATGGAGCCGGTGTACAATTCTGATACAAATATTAAAGACCCCGCAGGATCACACCCAACCAAGCCTTTAAATGTGGTGGAGGACTTATAATCGCTGTACAATTGACTCTGTACACCGTGAGACCACGGAGCTTGGGTTTTCAGTTCTGTGGCGTCAATAATGACAATAGTGTTTGGGAACTCCTTTACACATGCAAATGGTGCATTATGAAGGATAGTGCCTCTGTCAGGCCAAATGCTCAGCTGTGCCAGTTTTACATGGAGAATCTCTAGCCAAGATGAAAACACAATACCAGCTGACTGAGAGGAAATCCCAAATCTTGTCCCAAGGTCCAACAGCGCAAACTTCTGTCTCAAACGACACAATGTCAAAAACAACCCATTGTGGGGTTCTATGTGCTGAATGTCCTTCCTATTTTCAGTGTACTGAAATTTTCCATCCAGAATGAGAAAGGAAAGCAGGGCCATGAAGCGCATGTACGTAAGGCCAGTGTAAAACTGGAATAAGTTCTTTTTTGTCTCCTTCTGTACCTTCTCCACTCCAAAGACTTCCTCCGCAGCTGGATGTGTTTGCATTCCAACACTCTTATTCTTTGGTGCCACTTTCAGCTGCTCTAGTTCTTCTTCTAGTGCCCTGATCTTAGTCTTTTGGTCAGCAATTTCCTTCTTGGCACTTTTAAGTTCTGCAGCCATGGCCAGATACTCTGCAGGATCTATCCCTGAGAACAGAAAAGCATAGGATTTTAGAACTTTGATGTGTACAGTCAGGAACATGATTGTCTTCAAAAGTTTACGGTAAATCATTATCTGTTTACAGACAAGGAACCTGAAAAGACAGACTGTGCCAGGAGTTCAGCAGAGATGTGGAGATATGTGTGTTACAAAGACATCTCCAGTGGACCTCCCTCAAGAATTTGACTGTCTTCGCAACATCTGCCAGTGTCCAAATCCAGACAAACTGGAAGAAAAGAAAAAGAGAGCAGACTTCTTCTGATGACTGGCAGAAGCCAAAAACAGAGACTGACAGCATCTAACTTTCACAGAGTACTGATTAGAAAGGCAAATGTTTCTGAGAAATTTCTTGATAGCATATTTTCACCCACTCCCTTTTCAACTCAAGCAACAGACTATGGTACCAGACATGAGAACAGTGCCAAAAGCAAGTATTTAGAGGTTTTTCCTGACAGGCATTTGCACAAGTGTGGCATTGTGGTAAATTCTCAGTTTCCCTTTCTAGGGGCAAGTCCCGATGGAAAAGTGTGTGATAATGGAAAGACTGGCATCATCGAAGTCAAATGTCCATTTGCACACAGAAATGCCACTATACTGGAGGCTTGTCAGCTACCAGGATTTTGTTTGGAAGAGACGGATGGGAATGTTGTGCAGCTGAAGAAATCGCATGCATATTACAGTCAGGTTCTGGGCCAACTGCTTGTCACAGGCTGTGATTTTTGTGATTTCATTGTTTACACCCAGCGCGACATTCATGTGCACAGAATCACACCAGATATTCCATTCATGACAGCAATGCTGCGTACTCTTTCAGTCTTCTACAAAGAACATGCAACACGGTATTTTGCAAAGAAGTGAAACTGCCAAAGAAATCTTTGTTATCTAACAACAGTATGAACCTTGATTTTCTATGCCATATATATGTGGGAGTACAACAGATAAAAAAGGACAGTATATTTATTGTGAAAATTCAAAATACAATGAGCAAATCAGGAAAAAATACAGGTCACCGCTTATAAAGCCACCTCAGGGCCAAACAAAATCTGACATTATCAAGCGGCTGGCTTTATTAAGCCCTGTTTGATTAGCATATATGTATATATATATATATATATATATATTATATATATATATATATATATATATATATATATATATATATATTAGCATATATGTATATATATATGTGCTAATCAAACAGGGCTATATATTTATATATATGCATGAAGTGAAAAATCTGGACCAGCTTGGATGGTTCATAAGCAGTTGGCTTTATTAAACATGGCTCTATTAAGCGGAAACCACTGTAGTTGGAAGACATGAATTTTCCAATTATACTCACTTGATTCTTCAGAAGTGACAGGTTCAGCAGTGACAGGTTCCTCACAGTGTGCATCTTCCCACCACATCTGCCATTGTTTCCCTGCAAAAGTGGGTAGCATAACATATTACTTTGAAACAAAACTTTCAGCTCCACAAAAATTCATCACCGAGTAACCCTTTTTGGAAAAACATGTATGCAGACTTTGTGATGCCATGAACTACTTAACATTTCACTTTCAAATGGTAAATATCAGAAATTACATTCATGCTACTCAACCGTTGTAAACTGTTTTGTTAGCAAATATGTAAATTATCACATGTGTATTTCAATCTTAATTATTGTACTGTACACTTACTTAACATCTGCACAGTGGCGTTTTGCTTCCTGGCGGTCCACATTCTCCACTCTTCTTTTTGAAGATGGTCTGGCTTTGTAGACAGATGACCCATTGAATGGAATGGGGTAGGGATGCAGGTCACTGGGTCCTCCATCCACAAAATGCTGAAACATGCAGCAAATACAATTTAAAAAATGAAGAGCTTGATCTGACTTGTGTCTGTTTATATGAGAACTTTTTTGCCGCTTCACATGCATATGTGTTTGAATGCCTGCGAGTCTAATCTAGATTTAAACTTGAGCTTTATGCATAGTGACGATAAACTAGCCAGGGCACTCTACACACTGATACCAATACAATACATCATGTATCCCCCCTCTGGGCAAATGCAATGCAAGCTCAACAACACACAAAATACACAGATAAGTAAATATCAAATCATAAAAAGTAATATCAGCTTCACACAAATACACTCACAGTCACACATATGCAGTGATACAGATACACATTCCTGTACATACATAAGCCATTCATATACTTAAACACAAAACAACACTCAGACAGTCAATCAAACAAATACTACTTGCAATAATTTAACACGATGAAGTAAAAACAGCACAAAAGCCACATCAGCCACAGTCGCGATATCAAATCAACCACTATCACAATCAGATCAACTGCTATCAAATATCATATCAACTACTATCACAATATCAAATCAGCCACTACCTCAATCAACCACTATCACAAAATCAACACAGTTCACTTCAGCAACAATTCACCACTCCCTCCCCCCACCCCCTTCTAAATCACCACCAGAAAATAACACCAACCCCACTTTGAGTAAGAGTAACACAAAACTACAAAAAGATTTCTGAATGGCTGAAAAACACACACACACATTATGAAAAAATGCAAGCACACACACACACAGCAGCCGACACTCCCCGCTGATGACTGAACAGAATAACACACACAGACACACTGCAGGTCACTCTACACACTACATGGCTGAAACTGTGAAAGTGTTGAAAATATAATTTTAAGGGTTTTTTTCCCACTTACCCCACTACAAACACCTCGATGTCTGCGCTTGTTCTTCTCCTCCAGTATGCTGACATTCAAATCCTTGTGTAGTCGGTTGCAAGCTTTGATCCATGCCATTGCGTCATCCTTTCTCGTTTTTGGGTTGGGAAAACGCAAAAGCTCTGCCTTTGATGGAGTCAGGATACCTTTCGTCCCATTACAGTCACCCCATTGACAATGAAGAACCATTCTGAATACGCAGGACACACGAGAAACAGTAGCAAAATCCGTCGGTTCTCTGTGCCGCGTGCGTTGCTACGGTTGTAGCTTGTGGCCTCCCCTTCTATGCTGCCTGCGGCTAGGCGCGCACCGAATGGACCTATTTTCTGATTGGCTGAAAATCCTTTCTCCGGTGAGGTCTATGAGCGGCGTGGGTGCACTGCCTCTGAGGTGGCGCAGACGTTGGGACAGCAAAAAAAAAGAAAAAAAAAGGAGACATTCTCCGAAAGAAGCATGAGATAAGCTTGTCCACACGCCTTGTAACTGACAAACGTAACAGCAACAACAATCGAAAAAAAAAAACCCATAAACATACAAAACAACCTTTATTTAAGTCTGGTAGAGCCTTTTTTAATTTTAAATATTGCCGAACGGTACACACAAGCAAAACAAAATGCAGGTAATCCTTGTATTTGCTGTGAATGGGAATCTTAAATGAGTTAGGGCACAGTAAACAGCAAATATCGAACAAGTAGGGTAGCTTTCGCCCCCATGCCAAAATGATTTTCATTTGGGTTTGCTAAGTTTCCCAGTTGTTGTGACTGCATGCGTATGTCTCTTACTGTGTTGTAAGCAGTATTCGTTTGGAGTCATTTGACGTATAATTATCCGAGCACGGGAGCAAGAGTTTTCCTGCATGTTCATTATTCAATGAAATGTACCTACTTGAGCAGCTTGGTCTCTTTTTTGTTTCTCAAAACGCGTATCTTGCAAGAAATAACCTGTTTTTTTTCTGTTTTGTTTTGCTTTGTTTTTTGTTTTCAAATAGTGAAAAATGCCACGTCTTTTCTGCGAAATATTGAGGCTATGACAATTCACTAAAAACAGTAGAGGGACACACACACAAATACGAGGGAGGGAGGGGTGGGACATGTTATTTATTTTCTTGTTTGTTTCCCCGCTCAGCAAACAACCTTCTTCTTTCTGTGTGCTGTGGCATTTGTGCGAGGCGATTTTGTGTCGTAAGCAGCGCTCGTTTGGAGTTGTGGTCACATAATTATATACCATCACGGAAGCAAGATTTACCCTACTATTCTTTTTTTTTCTTTCTTTCTTTTTTTTTTTTTTTTAAATGACAATGCTAAAAATGTTTCTGGGCAGAGAACAGGAAACACCGATTCAGACTCACTTGCTACTCACACGTTTTTGGCGAAAGTGCCCTAAAAGCCGCCTATTCCTGTTCTCTGACAAGTAACCAAAAAACATCAACAACTACCATACCAAACAAACTATTTACTGGGGGCCAGGGTATACCGT
>CM031624.1:4459542-4464902 GCA_018398815.1 Conus ventricosus | reverse complement strand
ATATCTGCAGTGGCAGATGATTCTGCCTAACTAACAGTATGTGCTTGAGTGGGTGAATGGGGAAAAAATAAAATAAATGCTTCTCAAAATGAGCCTTCAGCAAGCTTATATTCTCAAAGGGGGAGACATCCTCCAATAGGGAGGGAAACTCACTAACATATAACTCCTGGTCATATACCGATATTTCGAAACTTGGTGGTTTCTCCTCAGTGACCGCGGAAAGTGGTAATTTGACTCCTCTGCCTTTTCAGTTTTAAGAAGAATGCAATCCCAGAAAAGGTTAGTGTGCAATACCGTAGTATGTTTGTTGAGTTTTCAAAAACCAACCAAAGGTGCCATCTAAGAAGCAAAAGAAAATCATAAAAGAGCAAAACAAGCTACATTTTCTTGTGAAAAGTAGAAAATATAAAAAGATATCCTCTAAGACACAAGTGCTGAGGGCCAGTTCTTGGAATGAATCCGCAAGGGACTAAAATACAACAAACTAACAAATTCCAAGGACAAGTACCGCACCGCCCCAGCAACTTACAGAGCAGCTTGGTGTTGCAATGACTGCAAGAAATATTGAATTATAAACAAAGCTTGCTCTTATGTCTTAGATTGAAGAAATAGGGGAGATACGCATTCATATCTGCAGTGGCAGATGATTCTGCCTAACTAACAGTATGTGCTTGAGTGGGTGAATTTATTATATTTTTCCCCATTCACCCACTCAAGCACATACTGTTAGTTAGGCAGAATCATCTGCCACTGCAGATATGAATGCGTATCTCCCCCTATTTCTTCAATCTAAGACATAAGAGCAAGCTTTGTTTATAATTCAATATTTCTTGCAGTCATTGCAACACCAAGCTGCTCTGTAAGTTGCTGGGCGGTGCGGTACTTGTCCTTGGAATTTGTTAGTTTGTTATATATATATATATATATATATATATATATATATATATATATATATATAATATATATATATATATATATATATATATATCGAGGGTTGACTGCCAGAACCAAGTATGTCAATTTTCGGAAAGTTTACAGGAGACGATCTTTAAACCTTCAGCTACTGTAGCATGAAGACAAATTTAGTGAGCGCCTCGAAACTTTACAACAAAGTAAATTAATATCATTTCTGCTGAAAGCGTTTTCTTGAAATTGCATTTTTCTATTGTGCTAAGTGTAAGCAATATAATTCAAAACATGTATAAGATACTTGGTTTTCAACAGCTGAAAGTGCTATGACCAAGGACAACCAGAAGCCAGTATCTCAAAAATAGGAGGTTTTGCCAAACCCGCACTGAAAGCATTTCAACCAGTTGAGACAACAAGAACAAAGTGACTGATGATGCTTGTTTTTAAAAGCTTAAAGCGCCATGAGCAAGGACAATCAGAAACCAGTATCTCAAAATGCTGGGTTTGGGGAAAAGTTTGTACAGGAAATATTTCCTCAGAATGTAATTATAAGAACATCTTATTTTGATGTACTGGACTTTGTAGGTACATGAAAGGCGTCTCTCTTTAGCAAATGGGACTGCCTAAACCGAGTTTGTTTGTTCCACTGGGATTTTATAGTCACAAATGCGCTGGTCAGACACACACACAGCCCTCACATCCCACTATGATCTACTTGTAACATATTATCTGTCTAGGTATACGTGCGTGTGTGTAGTTAAGGCCATCTGTAAAGCATGGGAGAGAACACAAGCGGAAATCTCACCAAGTACTATCCACGCAACAGACACCGCAACAAAATTCAGACGTTTGACAACGTAAATGACACATAATAAAGATCAACACATCACTTCAGTCCTCACTCGCATATGTTATCAAACCTTTGTTGGATCACACCCATATAAACGTATCAATTAGAACGACCCCAGAATAATACCCAGGGCCATGGAAGGTCATGGTATATGAGAAGGTGTCACAAAGGAAATGACGAAACTCTATACTTTCATTCGCACTAAAAAAAATGCTTTTGACCTCGGGAACAGGCCTACAACATCAACTGAGACCCACACCAGACACACAGATTAGTGCACTTCGGCACTCCTTAAAGACATTTTCCTTAACTATAAAAAAAAATCAACATCATTCGTTACAGTAATTGCCTAGTCTTGCCATGTAATTCTGTGCGAGAAATTGTGTGTGTGTGTGTGTGTGTGTGTGTGTGTGTGTGCGTGTGTGCGTGCGTGCGTGCGTGCGTGCGTACGTGTGTGTGTGTGTGTGTGTGTGTGTGTGTGTGCGAAAGCTGCCACATGGATATGTGCAGACTTTGACATTTCAGTCTACCTATGATCTACAGTGAGAGACGGGGCTATAAGATTTGCTTCTGTTGACGTGCTTGTGGACGACCGACCAGTTTATCAGTTCCCCTCCTACGCGTCTAGATCTAAGTTGGAGAGCATGCCTTTAAGTAAGTAGCTCTGTCAGTGTAGTAGCCATCCCCCCCCCCCCCCCCCCCCCCTCCCCACACACACACACAGAGAGAGAGAGAGAGAGAGAGAGAGAGAGAGAGAGAGAGAGAGAGAGAGAGAAGGGGAGAGAGAGTTGGGTACATAAACCAAATACACGCAAATGAAGTGACTACAGCTGAACGACAATATGTAATCAGTAAGGCCATAGGCCGGAGAAATGTTTTAGCATTGCCATTTTAGATAAAGAACAAGTAGGGTAAATCTTGTTTCCATGATGATATGTAGCTACGTGGCAATAACTCCAAATTAGTACTAGTTACGACACAAAATCGCCTCGCACAAATGCCACAGCATACAGAAACAAGAAGTTTCTTTGCTGAGCAAAGAAAGAAACAAATCACGCTCCCTCCCTCCCTCCCTGATCCCCCCCTCTCTCTCTCTCTCTCTCTCTCTCCTCTCTCTCTCTCTCTCTCTCTCTAGGCTAGGGCCTGTAGGAATAAAACATCTGAATCTGAATCTCTCTCTCTCTCTCTCTCTCTCTCTCTCCTCTCTCTCTCTCCTGAATGCATATTCACATTACACTTTTTTGTTGGGGGGGGGGGGGGGGCTATCTTTGGTTTGTTTATGATTGTGCACATTATATCCCTTTTGTATTATCATCCTATGGACACACATGAGTACACACCACTCACGGCCACTCACATGAAATCATGCACTCACACATATGGACCACAACCCACTAGACTTACGCTTGCACAGAAAACCGTGACAGCTTACAAACTGTGAACTACTTCGGTACACACTTGCTTTGACCGGTACAGAATTTTTATTTTATGACTTTTTTTTTTTTTTTGCTGTCCCAACCTCTGCCCCACGCCGCTCATTCCGACTCCCGTCCACAGCCACAGCCTGGTCGGCCCCGCCGCAGCCCCGGCACCGGCAATCCACAGGTAGCAGTCAATGTCAAGTCGTCAAGAGGCAACCCACCGGAGGAGACACTGCACTGCTGTCGGTGGTGTTCAGTGGCGCCTGTTCTGATCTAACATACGCAGGAAACCACCTACTAAACCCCCTACTGACGACAATAATTGCTTAGTCGCGGAGCCAGCGTGAGTGAGCTCTCCCTCCGGAGGGCGCCACCACGTCCGTCCAACGACAGCCCCCATGGACTCTCCGATACCGGTGACCAAACCAAGGCCACAGACGCTGAGAGGACATCGAAACTGAGGTCACCATGAGAGCAGGGCATGAAGGGCCACAGAAGTTGAGACTTTTTTATGCTGATCGATGAGAATGAGGATGATTAAGATGATGCTACGGATTTCCATTTCGGTCTGAGACTACATGACAGGGCTGTACTCTACGCTTCCTTTCATAATATATCCCGGGTCAACCAGGCCCGAGAGATACAGGCACTGCAGTGTTGGTCAGGAAATTTGAGCAACACTCTCAGAAACGCATCCATTAAGTGGATGAAACTCGACTGTGTGGTCCCAGTCTTCCCAACTGAGTCCGCAGCAAACTCAACTCTGGGTAGGAGCCGGTCGGGGCAGAAAAAACCCACTTGACTCTGATGGGATTCGAACCCATGACCTCCCAGCCGGGAGTCCGCGACGCTAACCACTTCGCCACGGCGGCTGGTATTTCATGACATTTTAATGCACATACTCGCTTTGTGACTAAGAACTGAGCTGGCTGCAAATTCATCTCCGTTATTGTTCTTATTTGCATACTGTTTCTAAGATTTCATGTTCATGACTCGTGAGACTTGTTATTCACAAGAACTGTGTTGCTGTCTTTGAATTGGATGGTTTGTTCGATTGTATTCAGTGAATATGACTTAAAATTGTGACACAGGGTATTGTAGAAGAGAGTTTTTGGGGATCGGTTTTTTTTTTCATCAACCATTTCAAACATTTGGTGCAATGGATAGCAGTGTGTCTGTTATTTAAATAAATTGTCATGGCCTCGATACTTTCACTACTTGAAAAAAAAATGTAATCAGTATATTTCTTGCAAGAAACGGATTTCGAGGAAACAGAAAGAGAACAAGCTGTTCGAGTAGAATGGGGATAACAGGGATATTTTTCATTGAAAAGCGAACACGAAGAGCAACTCTTGCTCCCATGGTAGGATAATTATGCGTCCATAACTCCAAAGGAATGCTGCTTATAACACCGTATTGTCTGGTACAAATGCACAACACAGCACATATACAACAAACAAGAAGACATCAACTTAGCCCCCCCCCCCACCCCCCACCCCCCCCACCCCCACACACACACACACACTCCCACTCCACACACCCCAAACTACAACAACAAAAGTCCCGAGCTTGCTCATGTATCTTGTACCTGACATATGTATACGCATGGCGAAATGAACAAACGCAAATTAAGATCATTTCAGCGGGGGATTGAGAGTCACCCTACTTCTTCAATATTTGCTGTTTACTGTTTACTAATTAATTTAAGATTCCCGTTTACAGCAAAATGAAAGAAGGTTACCTGCGTTTTGTGCGTTCTGTTTGGCAATATTCAAGATCAAAAAGGCTCTACCAATTTTGAATAAAGGTTAATTTGTATCTTCATGGGTTTTTTTTTCGGTTATGGCATATGGACAAGCTCGCTGTTTTCTCTTTTTTGTCTTCTTATTCGTACTGTGTGCTATGTGTTGGGATTTGAACTGGGTGTAGCCGGCCGTTTGTCCGACCCGGCCGTTTTGTCCAAGGTTGGACAAAACGGCCGGGTCGGACAAAACGGCCGGCTAAAGCCCGGCTGTTTTGTCCGACTTTCATTTTTTTGTCGGACAAAACGGTCTGGTTGGACAAAACGGCCGGCTCTAAGTAAGCGGCCGTTTTGTCCGATATTTCACTGGCAAAGAAGTATAAATTCGTGGCGTTCTGTTTTTTCTTCTTTTCTTTTTTTTTTCTGTCTGTCTACCCCA
>CM031624.1:4447042-4452042 GCA_018398815.1 Conus ventricosus | reverse complement strand
TGGATGGGGTTTATACTCGGGTCCGGATCACTCCTTGCACTAGCAGACTTCTGCGTATGTCAGGTCAGTTAGCTCCACAGTCCTCCCCCCTTTGTCTGGATCCCCACCGACCTCTTCCTGTCCAGTACTCTTCTATAGGGTCAGCGACAGCTGCATTTTGTCTCATTTTAGAAATGTAAGCCCCCACATTTCCGACAGGCAAGGACTGCCCTGGTTTGATCCTTGCCATAATATAATATTTCAACGGTGAATATAATGTTTGTTTCCTAGCGCGTTCCCTGTATAGAAGTGAATCAGCTCATCATTTTCGGTGTACAGTCCTGTGCAGTTTCAACAAGATTTACTTAGCTCCAAGAAAGTAAGAAAGATAACGTTTCCGTTTACCACATATATAAATCCCCGAAAACTTGCAGGTCTAGTCCAAAGCACTTCCAGCAAAAGGAACGGTAACTGTTTCCTGACGGTTATGATCTCGATGACACACGATCACGTCCTTTTGAATTCAAAGGCAATATACTGCATCAGTCTGTCCGACGGTACTATGATGTTCAGATGTAAGGAAGTAATATTGATTCAGTCTTCCTTTTCTCTTTTTCTCTCCAAAAGGAATCAAACACACAAATACGACACAATAAGAAGGAAAGACACGATTTGTGAAAAAAGAAAAAAAGAACGTGAGAAACATCCGACGCCGGACACACACACACACACGCACACATACACACACGAAAACGAAATATAGTGAAACTTACTCGTGACTCTTCAACTGGGCAGCTGACAGATTTTCAGCGATGAAAAAGAATCAGGTAGGGCAACATCTTTCCCTGGTGTTAAGGTCAAATCGATACAAATTAGCCGAACGTAAAATGAAAAGAAGATAATCAACAAATAATCCAACTTTTGGGTAGAGTTCAGTAAGAACGCATCCAGTCACAAAATAAGCAGTTAAGAACGAGGTGCCCAGTTTTAGGACATGAAGGTAACTTTCGCGTAAGTATTGGGCAATCCCAAAACATCAGTCAGCACATCAGTGACAACAGTTTTGCTATTCTCGATCGTCATGCGTTTCTTACAGACGAAATGACAACTCACAGAGCATGGAATCAGTATGTTTACTCCAAATGCTTAGCGTTTCTTCTTTACTTATTGTCGGTTGTATCTGCATGTCTATGTCATAGATTATTACACATGAAGCGCCTGCCTATGCCTCTCTCTCTCTCTCTCTCTCTCTCTCTCTCCTCTCTCTCTCTCTCTCTCTCTCTCTCTCTCTCTCTCTCTCTCTCTATTATATATATCTTTGCCAAGTCATTACTATAACGACTGAAGAATTGTTAACCTGCACTTGTTTCCCCCACTACTTAATTGTTCAGCATTCTATTGTATGGTCAATCAGTGGGAGATTGCATCTAAGAGATCCAAGTAAAGGTTGTTCTGTACAATTCTTAGCCACTCACAATGCTTGGGTTATTGAACAGCAGAGCTGACCACTCAGACTGTTCCATATCTTTTGACCTCCCTTGCATCCTTGAATGGATCCTCAAGCATAGGCTCAAAGATTGTCCCTTACATTTTTATACTGTTTGAATAATGCTTTTAGTTTTTCAGCAACTTTTTTCCTCTCCACACCTTTGTTTTGTTCCATTTTACTACCCTTCGCTGGCTGCTTTGGGGGTGCTGTTGGATTCTTTTTTTGAACCCTTGGTGGTGAGAACACCACAGAATTATGGACTGTGGTGTGTCTCTATTTGACACCAAGTGCACAGACACAATCAGCCGTGTCTCCCTGATGAGTCCGATCCAGCGGACGAAAGGCCTAGGAGCAGGCGATACAAATACATGTGTCTTCGAGAGAGATTATGATGGTTCCCTCAGGCAGCTAGTGAAGGGCTTCTCATAGTTATAATATATTCCCCCATTTTCTTCATCTTCAATTTATTTATATTTATTTTTTTATTTGTTTTTTTTTTAAGTTCAAATCTTTGCCAAGTCATTACTATAACGACTGAAGAATTGTTAACCTGCACTTGTTTTCCCCCACTACTTAATTGTTCAGCATTCTATATATATATATATATAAGAGAGAGAGAGAGAGAGAGAGAGAGAGAGAGAGAGATTGCTCTCCGTTCTTCCCCTCATGGCTGAATTTTTGGTATTCCTTCATGCAACCTAACGCAGCCTGTTTCTGGGCATTTTTATTGTGTGTGGCCATACTCTGGAATTTGCTACCTTTCTAACAACGTCATGCCGCTTCCTCCCCGACCCTGCAGTCTGCACTTCAAACCTGATATGTTTAAACGCTACCACCTGAATAATGTTACTAAATTGCTACCTGTCGCTTGCACACTTCGCTCGTGTACACATGAACTATTCATTGTGTAATACGGTGTATGTGCTTATGTATCTGACACTGTGTGTGTGTGTGTGCGCGCGTGCGTGCGTGTGTGTGTGTGTCCGCGCGCGTGCATGTGAGCACGTACATATGTTTTTGACTTACAAACGTAGACCGACCTCTCTCTCTCTCTCTCTCTCTCCTCTCTCTCTCCTCTCTAATACTGATATAAAGACATCGCATTTTCCCCGTACCTTTTCATACACCTCACACTGAAAGAAAAAGTAAAATTCATCTTCTATATTACAAATTGGACAGATGCAGTTACGTTCATTATTAAATATACCATACCATCTTTCTTTAGCATATAGACCAAGGGTCCTTGTTCGAAAGCGTGCTAATGAATCCCTATGCCATTTTCGCGTTACAACCGATAAATACTTTTCTGGCTGTAAGTCACTATTAAAGCGCAAGAACCAAGAGTATTTCTCACTATTTTCTAATTCAGAGTGCCAGATCTGTTGGTAGGAGGATATCAAACGCTCTTTAAATTCTAGAATAAAAAAGTTTGTCGTTCTCAACACCCTGGTTATTCCATACAAAACCAAATCCAGTTTCGAAAAGCAGATTTTTTACTCCAGAAACCCAGTTTTGTCTTCCATTCTCATGTTGTCTTAATAACATATAATATGCTTGTTTATTAATTCTGCTTTGTGGAAGTTTTACAAGACGTAGCCAATACTTGACACACTTAGTTTTGGAACGTATTTGCAAGGGGTATCTACCCGTTTCTCCATATGCCATTTTATTAGAACTGTGTAAAGGGATGTTTAGAAAACGTTTAATCGCCAGTGTGTGCACCTTTTCCATAAGGTCATTTTCCAATAAACCCCGAAGAATGTGACTTCGTCACTCTGTTACAGAGTGATAGTGAAAACAATTTAAAATCTATTGCTAAATTTATTGCAGAAGCAAATATCCTTCGAAAAAGGAAGCTTTTCAATACTTAAGTCGAATTAATGTTCTTTCTTGTTAATATCCTGTTGTCCTCTCAACTTATTGACTAGGCCTGCTGGTCGCTTGCTATTTATGGTGTTTACGAATTTCTATTTGCTTTCTGATTCTCTTTAATTTTGATTTTTCTTAATTTTGTTCAAGCAGTGCTCCCCATGTCAAATAGCAGGTTTTGCTGATGACATTAAACTGTATTCATTGTCATTGTCATTGTCATTGTCTCTCTCTCTCTCTCTCTCTCTCTCTCTCTCTCTCTCTCTCTCTCTCTCTTCTCTCTCTCTCTCTCTCTCTCTCTCTCTCTCTCTCGCTGTGGTTCTATAAAGGTGTCCAGCTAGAAGTTGTAAAGGAATATAAATACCTCGGAGTGATAGTATCTACAGGTTTAACGTTTTCATACTCACTGGATGATATGGCTCTGAAAGCGAAGAGGTGTGTTTTTAATGTTTTGAAATTTCTATGGTCACTTGGAGAAAACAATCCCAAACTTTTCTTTAAAATCTTTGATTGCCATATTCAACCTATGTTAACATATGGATCTGAGGTGTGGGGCCTGACAGCAGATCATACAGTTATTGAAATAGTTCATCTACTAGCCATTAAACGTCTGTTGAATGTGAGTATAAAAACACCAAGCGCACTTGTGTACTGTGAATCTGGGAGATACCCACTTTATATTCAGACATCTATAAAATGTATCCAGTATTGGTTAAAACTAACCCGAATGGACGAAAGCCGTATTCCAAAGAAATCTTACAAAATGCTTTATACTCTGTTTTGCAACGGTAAGAAGAACTGGGTAGCCAACGTATGCTTTACTTTGTTTAGATAGGGCTTTGGTTTCGTTTGGGAGAACCAAGGAGTTGAAAAATGTTAAATATTTTGTGTCCATCTTTAAGCAAAGACTATTTGATTGCCATTTACAAGATACTGATTCTAAAATTATGGCAAAAGAAAGATTCAGATTGTATTCTTCGTTCAGGCAATTATGTGATGTCCCGACATATCTATCCACGGTTAAAAACCCAGCTCTCAGAAAACATTTGTCAAGAGTCAGACTCGGTGTCTCACAGTTGAAAGCCCACCGATATAGATATTCTAAAAGGAAAGAAAATACTAGCTGTCCTTTTTGTCCTAATTCTGAAGAATCAGAATTACATTTTATATTGGTTTGTACTTACTATAAAGCTATCCGAGAAATATATCCCACCCAGATATTGTTCCCATCCAAATGCGTTTAAATTAAGCCTTTTGCTTTCTGATACAAGAATGTGTATGCCCCTTGTCCTGTATCTGTCTAAAGCATTTACTTTCAGAAATCAATCTTATATATGATGCTTAATGATCAACTTTTGCAGACTTATGAACATGCTATTTTCGTCATCCTTCTCCAACCCCCACCCCATCCCACCCGATCCCTACCCAACCCCTCGACCTGTCCTATCCCTTCCCCTCTTTTCGCGATTAAAGACGGTACCAATTAACTTTATTCATCTTATGTACAATATTATGATATGATTTCCCTTTGTTACCCCCCCCCCCCCCCCCCTTGACATGGGCAGAAGGCCTAGCTCAAATGAAACTTTGTCTTTGTCTTTCTTTCTCTCTCTCTCTCCTCTCTCTCTCTCTCTCTCTCTCTCTCTCTCTCTCTCTCTCTCTC
>CM031624.1:4432042-4439542 GCA_018398815.1 Conus ventricosus | reverse complement strand
CTCAGATCTTTTACTGTGTGCTAATCCTGAATTGTGAGATGGCATTGTAAGCAAATCAAAAGACTTATGCAGTGCACTGTTCCCGCTGCCATGGCACAGTGATTAGCATCGCAGGTGTCCGGCGAGTAGGTCGTGCGTTCAATCCCCATCATAGGTATTTCATCATAGCTAGTTCAATCCCCATCGCAGCTGTCAGTAGAGGGTGTCTAGCGGGTGTTGTCCTGAATACACTAGATGAGAACATAAGTGACTGAGCACCACTACAGTGACCTGTGGGTAATGCAGTGTCTCCTCTGGTGGGCTGTTACATGGCGTTCTGTTCCTGATTGTTCCCTGTTGTCTTGAGGCTGAGACATAACAGCCTTCGTGTGACGCTGTACGAGGATCTGGATTGAGCTCCATGGGTGTGATGCAATGGGGAAAGAGGGTTAGGGGTTGGGGAGAATGAGAGAGTCAGGACACTTAATACGCGAACCAGTGTGCCCATGATCTTGGCAAAGTGAGTACTTGTATATGTTTCTGTGGCAGCGCGCCTTGAACTGGTGGATTTCTGGGTTTCTGTGACACCTTCCATGGATGTACAGCTCGATCGAAAGTCGAGACCAGTGCCATCTACAATGTGTGGCCATTTTCCCGGAGCAGTTCCCACAGGGGCATGGCGAATGTCACATGCTCCAAACGACCATATGGCAGGGTTGTCCACATCCATAAGGTCGCCAGTAGAGGGCTGTCCATGAAAAAGGTTCATGTCCTGGGTACCCAGAGATACCGTAAGAATCGTTCTCTTCATCCCCTCTGTTTCTCTAATGTAAAGTCCACAACTTTTTTTTGTGATTGTTTAAACATGTTTCAAACAGTATCAGTTCTTCATTTTGTCTCCATTTCAAAAATGTGTTTTAATTAAATTCACTTTGTTCAAAAAACATGTTCACAGACCGTTGAATATCTTCCATGAACTGAAACTCTATGTATGTGGCAGATCTTACAATCATGCATGCACGTGTCTGAATACACTTTAAATATTCATACAAATATATTCTTTAACTGAGAACATCTGGTCATTGAAATTAATGTCACAGGTTCTCCATTTTCTCTATAAAAGTTTTATCGTTGTTAACAGTTGATTCCACATTATGAGCTTTTGGTGTACAAATTTATCTCATTAAGCTATTTATTCCAAATTCATAATTTTAACAAATCTTAAATACATGTTAGCGAACCGCCTAGAGAACGTGGAGAAACGAGTCACAAGACAAAACACAACGCGTTTCGAGCTCTTAGGTCTTCGTCGGGTGATAAATAAACGAATAAAACAACGAAAATTCACTTAGCTTTGATCGCTTCAGATCGTTTAGGGTTCAGCGCAAGGAAGAAGGCGTTGAATGACCAGCTGACCTACACCATTTCACAGTCAGTTAATTTCCTGGACATCACTATCTCCCTCAAAGATGGACTGCTTCAAACCTCAGTCTTCTACAAACCTGCTGAATACACACTCATACCTGGACTACACATCTTCCCACCACCAGTCCACTAAAAATAGCATTCCATATTCTGAATTCCTTCGCCTACGCAGACTCTGCTCTAGCAAAGAAGATTTCACTATACAAGCAGCCAAAATGTCTGATTTTTTCACCAACCGTGGATACCCTAGTGCCGTCATCAATGATGCTCTCAGCCGCACTGCAGCTAAATCCAGAACATCTACTCTGGAAACTAAACCTCCCAAAGAGACAGACAGACCCACTGCCTGCCTTCTCTTCCATCCTCAAAATCTGCCCATTTGCAGGATCCTGAAGTCTAACTGGCACATGGTAGAAAATCATAAACCTGCCTTTGAGACGAAACCAATGATCACTTTCAAACGTGACAAAAACCTCAACGACCTACTGGTGCGCTCTAAGCTGAACAAAATCTTCACACCTAAGCCACCAGGTACTTTCCCCTGCTCAAAACCCAACTGCAAAATCTGCTCTCTCACCAAACCAGACACCATCCTACATGGCCCCACAGGCTCTTTCACTATTAAACGCACTTTCTCCTGCCAGAGCCACAACATTGTGTATGCCATCCACTGTCAGCTGTGCGGTAAGATCTATGTAGGTGAGACATCTCGCACACTTGAGACGCGCATCTCTGAACACCTGGCCAGCATCCGCCACCATCGGCCCAAACCAGTCGCTCTACATTTCAACCATGCCCAACACAACATCAACCATGTCAAAGTCTTGGCACTTTGGCAATCTAAGAGTGACAACTTGGAACGCCTTATGCAGGAATCTCATCTCATTGCCAAACTGGGCACCGTCCACCCTCATGGCATCAACGTCCAAAAGTAGTATGTGCCATTCCATCTCTGCAGCTCCAGCCTGAAATATCCTCCACCTACGCACACCCTACCTCTGTTTACCTCAGACATAGGTTGCAGCTATCATCATCTTCCCTTTTCCTACACTCTCTGAGTCTCTCCATTTGCTACATCAATCGACTTACCCCCCCCCCCCCCCCCCCCCCTAGTAATGATATGTGTAGGGATGTTGGTGGGTATGGCGGTTGTTGGGGGTGGAGGTGGGGGTAACCAATGAATAAGGCTGATATTACAAATGGAACACACACACACACACACACACACACACACACACACACACACACACACTCACACACACACACACACACACACACACATACACATAATGAATAGAATGCTAGCTCCTTTATCGTTGGTCGTGAAAGGGGGGGATATATATATAAAATATATATATATATATATATATATATATATATATAATATATATATATATATATATATATATATATATATATATTAGTGTGGTTAAAATACCCAAAATATTTTGATAGTGCTCGACCCCTTGGGGAGCAACATTTGTTAAAATAGGTTTTAAAAAAGAATCTACAAATTTGTTTCGAGCGCGTTGCGCTGTCATCAGGATGGTTTTTGGTTTGCCCACCGCCGATGTTATATAGCGTGTGGGCTCCCGTTTGCGGTTGTTTGCACGTGCGGGTTGGCTGCACGTGTTTTTTGGGGGCTTTCAGGTTTTTGTTTTGGGTGTATTCATTAACAACGATTTCCATTTATGCCTGCAGTTGTTTACTATTTCTGTTTTGGTGTTTAAAGTTGCTAAGTGTGGGTTGCATAGTATTAACCATTTTTCAGTTAAACATAGTTGCGCCTTTTTGAAACATTGCTGTATGGTGATGCTCTTTTTATGATTTTCCAGGATATATTGTAGCTTGGTTTTGCGTCTTTAAGTTTCCAGATATATTTGCTCAGTTCTGTTTGGTTTTTTATATTTTTCTTATTAAATGACTGTTTGTGGTTTGCATATCTGGTTTTGAAGTGGTTTTCAGTGATCCCTATGTATGTTTCTTTTTCATTTTCTGATGTCACAGTGGCTTGGTATACAATTTGTTGTGAAGGCATTTATTGCTCAGGGGCACTGCTCTTTTTTATGCAATTGCAAGATTTCCTTTCTTCGCCCTTCTTTGCTGTGTTGGTTTTCATTTTATTAGATGCGTCAATAAATTTTTGAGGTTGGGCATGCATGAATACGATAGTTTGACGGTGTTTTTGTTGAATATTTTATATAGTTTGTTTCTTTGGGAACGAGGTTGTTAAAATTTTAAAGAATTCTATTCCTATGTTTGTTTTGAGTTTTCCGTCGTATGGTGGGTTGTACCATGTGATTTTTCTTTTCCTGTTTTTCTTATTTCTTTTTGTTTTATTGTCTTTTGTATTTATTTTGTATTGAAAACCCATTTTTTTTCGGGCTTCTTGATTCACTACTGCTTTTTAAATACCTTTTTTTTCTGACGGGTTTGATATCTCTGATTTATGCCTTTGGGGTAGGTTTTTTAAATACGATGGGGGTGTTGTTTTTGATGTTTACATAGAAGGTTTTCTTTGGCTCTTTATTTTTTATATATGTAGTTGAAAATCAAGTGTTATGTCAAAGTATTTTAAACTACCTTTTTGTTTGCTTCAAGGGGTGATTTTTAAGTTGGGGTTTTTGAAATTTTACAAAATTTTTTTTCCCCTTTTTTTTCAAGGGTTTCTTGGGTTGGGTTAGTGCAGAAAGGCCGTCGTCTCTTAAATCCCTTGTTTTCCGAGTTTTTTTGATGTTGGATACTGAATACCACAGTTCGCATTTTCTCCACCGCATTATCCCGGGTTTGGCATCAAAGTTGAGTTTCTTTTCTTTTTCTTGATCCGGTTTCATTTTTGTTTACAGTACGTTTTTTTTGGGTGTGGAAAAATTTTCCATTTCTGCCCCCTGTTATGTCTGTATGGTTACAGCAAATTTCAGAGCTTTGTGAGCAGTTCCTCATCTAGGATGGTAAAAATCCCATTTCGAATGTGATGAAACCGTGTTCTTGTTTATCAAGTTTTTGAACCATTGAATAACTTCATTTGTTTTCTTCCAGAGTTTGAAACAAGTTTGATTTTACGTTTTTATTTTTTTTTTTTTCTGGGATTTTTTTCTTTTTTTTGCCTATTCAGTTTTAAATGGATTTATTTAGTCACATGTTGGGTTGTTGTAAAATTGGGCTTGGGTCCTTGAGTGTTTGAACCTTCTTCTTTTTGCGCGCTTCTACCCTGTCACTTAGGTCCATGCGATGTGCAATTTTTTTTTTTTCTTAATGCGGATATTGTCATGTTATTTTTATCCCGGTTTTTGTAGTTTTTCTAAAATTTTTGTAAAGAAGTTGGGGTATTTTTGGTTCCTTTTTTGTATAGTTCCGGTTTTTAAAATTCACCCTTCACAAACTTTTTTTGTCGTTTTGTATTTGTTTTATTTTAAAGTTTTTTTTTGTTGTTTGGAAATCGTTGTTGATTTTTTAAATTGTATTTGGGCTATCATTTTTTTTCTTTTTATCCTAAAAAGGTTTTTCATTTCGTCATGCTGGGGTGAGGGCCAATTTGAAAGTCGTAGGTGTTTTGCCCTTTTTTTTTTTTTACTTTTGGATTCAGAAAAAAGAAAGCTCCCCACTCAATTTTGCAGAACTTTTCAGTTTTTTTTCTATTTGTTTTTTTTTATATAGGATTTGGACGGAAAATGGGATTCTTTTTTGACTGTCTAAAATTTTATTTTTTCCTTTTAAAATCTTTTAGGTCACAGTGCCAACATGAGACGATTAAGATTTTGTTACACTGTGACCAAAAAAAATTTTAAAATGGAAGAAATCAATTTTTGACAGTCAACAAAAGACATACCATTTTCCCGTCCACAAACCTAATAAAAAAAAACTAATGAAAAACGAAAATTCAGCACAATATGAGATGGGGAGCTTTCTTTTTTTTGAATCCAAATGTAAAAAAAGAGGGCAAAAACACCCACGACTTCAAATCATGGGACACCCCCACCATAGACGAAATGAAAAAGTTTTAGGGTAAAATGAAAAAAAAATAGCCAACATCCAATTCAAAAAATCTAACACCATTTTAAACAACATTTAAAAAAAAACAAATAAACAAATACAAAACACAAAAAAAAATTTTTTGGGAACTGATAAAAACCTAACACTACAAAAAGGAACCAAAAGAATACCCCCAACTTCTTGAAAAAAAATCAAAAAAAATACAAAAAAGCCGATAAAAATACACATGACAATATCCGCACAAAGAAAAAGAACTTTCACATCGCATGGACCCAAGTGAAGGGTAAAGCGACAGCAACAAAAGAAACGTTCATACACCAAGGGCCACAAGCCTAACTTTCACAACCCCAACTGTAGACTAATAAATCCATCTAAATCGAAATAGGGGAAAATAAGTAAGAAAATCCTAGAAAAAAACAATAAAGAACGTAAAATCAAATCTGAAAACAACCCTGGAAGAACACAAATGAATTATTCAATGGTTAAAAAACTTGAAAAAAAGCAACACGGATTCTCCATTCGACATAGTAAAATTTTTCCCATCCATAATGAGGAATGCTCACCAAACTCTGAATTTTCTAGTAACCAACAGACAAACAGGGGCAAAATGGGAAAACATATTTTCCCCACCAAAAAAACGCTACGTACGCAAAAATGAAACCTGGATCAAGAAAACGAACAGAAAAACAGTGATGTAACCATGGGGTCAATACGGGCAGAAACAGCGAACTGGGCGCTATTTATGCTATCCAACATCAAAAAACAACTCGGAAAACAAATTGGATTATCAGAGACGATGGCCTTGCTGCACTAAACCAACAACCCCGGGAACCATTGAAAATAAGAAAAAAAAAAAATTATGTAAAATCTTCCAAAACCCATTAAAAATCACCATTGAACAAACAAAAAAGGGAGTAAACTACCTAACATAACACTTGATCTCATCAAATACATATATAAACCCTACCAAAAAGCCCAATGACACACCTATCTATGAAACATCAAAGCAACCACCCCCAACTGATTAAAAGCCATACCCAATGGCAAAATCAAGACTACAAAACCCGACAATGAAAGAGTTTCAACAAGCACAGTAGAATACAAAGCACTGCAAAAAAGTGGGTACAAATACAAACTATAATACAATCCAGACAAACAATAGAAAAAAGAAAAACAGGAAAAAAAAAATCACATGTACAACCCCCATAGACGGAAAATCAAAACAAACAAGAAAAGAATTCTTTTTAAAAATTTTTACACCTCGTTTCCCGAAAGAACTCAAACTATATAAAAAATTCAACAAAAACACCGTCAAAAATCGTATTCATGCATGCCCAACCTCAAAAATTTAATTGACGCATCTAATAAAATGAAAACCAACACAGCAAAGAGGGTGAAGAAAGGAAATGTTGCAATTGCATCAAAAAAGAGCAGTGCCCCCTGAGCAATAAAATGCCTTCACAACAACACTGTATACCAAGCCCTGTGACATCAGAAAATGAAAAAGAAACATACATAGGGATCACTGAAAACCACTTCAAAACCAGATATGCAAACCACAAACAGTCATTTAATAAAGAAAAATATAAAACCAAACAGAACTGAGCAATATATATCTGGAAACTTAAAGACACAAAACCAAGCTACAATAATCCTGGAAAATCATAAAAAGAGCATCACCATACAGCAATGTTTCAAAAAGGCGCAACCTATGTTTAACTGAAAAATGGTTAATACTATGCAAACCACACTTAGCAACTTTAAACACCAAAACAGAAATAGTAAACAACTGCAGGCATAAATGGAAATCGTTGTTAGTGAATACACCCAAAACAAAAACCTGAAAGCCCCCAAAAACACGTGCAGCCAACCCGCACGTGCAAACAACCGCAAACGGGAGCCCACACGCTATATAACATCGGCGGTGGGCAAACCAAAAACCATCCTGATGACAGCGCAACGCGCTCGAAACAAATTTGTAGATTCTTTTTTTAAAACCTATTTTAACAATATATATATATATATATATATATATATATATATTATATATATATATATATATATATATATATTGTGTATAGGTGTGAATATGTTGCCCCTCCC
>CM031624.1:4414542-4422042 GCA_018398815.1 Conus ventricosus | reverse complement strand
GGTAGAACGGTTCTAAATATGCTGCTTGACGTTGTTTGTGTAGAGTTACAAATCAACGCCGGGTGTGACCCGAATCTCCGTACTGTCAACTTGGTCTGATCTGCGACTCTGGCACCAAATCATGTAGTGAGTCAATGACTGTGTCAGAATTCAAAGAGTACACCTGCATGACAGATCTCTCTCTCTCTCTCTCTCTCTCTCTCTCTCTCTCTCTCTCTCTCTCTCTCTCTCTCTCTCTCTCTCTCTCTCTCTCTCTCTGTCTCGGCCTGAGGTGGGGGTGGGGGGGGTCGTTCACCGTACGAAGGGGACGTGTTTTGCATAGCTCTGGCAAATGTTTCTATATTTTCGGCAATAACTATAACAATTAAGGATGTGTATCCTATAAATTGTGATCAGTAAATCGATATTTGTCTGCCTATCATACCTATATCAAATTTGCACGCAAGAAGCTGCTGTGGATGTTTTTATTTTTGTTTTCAAAGCTTCATGCGGAAGAGAAGTTTCTTGGTCATGCAGTCTATGACTTTGTGCGCCTCTTACTTCGCTGGCCACTGAGTTTGGATCAGACTGTATTCACTGGCTGTGTGTTGCTAATGCTTTGCCTCAAAATGGACAGCACAGCTTCGGCCAACGGCATGTCTCGCTGCACTGTTCAGGATAACAACTGTAGCACTTCTATTTACAACAATACCATAGAAACATGTTCCTACGAAGAAAACCAGACAGGTAGCAGTAGGGTAACAGGAAGGTCTGCCACAGGCCAGGTCAGTCCAGGACAACACAGACAGCAACAATGCCGTGTGGACAGATCAGCGGATCTGCTGCTACCAGTGGAAGGGCACCCTCCACTGCCGTCGAGAGGACGTGAAGGGAACCAGTGACCAGCGACCACAGACCACCAGTGCCGGCCAGTCAACCTCCCAGCGTGGAGCCAGGAAGCAGCTGCAAGTCAGCGGCAGGAGAACAGGGGGCAGCAGACAGCAGCAACGAGGAGCCACAGGTCCAGGAAGATCATCACCCAAGGAACGGCCCCATGCCCACGAGACACCACTGCTACACACCCAACTCCAAGTACAACGTGTGGACAAGAGCGGCACCGAGCACGGAAGCAGCAGAACCAGAAGCAGGACGAGCGAGGAACGACAGCAGCAAGGCAGGCACCCGCAGCCCTGCATGGTCCCGTGGAGACGATGCCCCCACAACTCCCGGGGCGTGAGAAGAGGACGAGGTAGGACCCCGCCATCCCAGACAAGGACAGACTCCATGTTCCACCTGTCCCACCGTGGTCCTACTCCTGTAGTCGACACCGCTTACCATGGTGTAACTATACACAGGGCAGATGACCAGACTGACGACCAGACAGATGACCAGACTGATGACCAATCAGATGACCAGGCTAACGACCAGACAGACGACCCTGATTTTACAACTGACCCTACTGCTGAAGGCCAAGCAGACGTCAACAGATAGGAGTCCGGCCGGCCCCCAGCAGCACCCAGTGTATCCTTTTTGTAGTACAACATAGGTGGCTTAGCAAACAAACTGTGTGATACTGATGGGGTAAACTGCATTAACCAATTTCATATCATTACACAAACAAGGACAATTGTCGGTGAGAACTTCGACACTTTAAATATTATCTTGGATTTAAAGAAATTACTGCGTCCTGCAGTGAAGCTGTCGCAGCAAGGTAGAAGATCAGGTGGCATTGTGGTGTTGATAAGAAACTCTGAAAAACATGTGCATGAAATATGAATGGACTCGGTAAACATCATTGTACTGAGTCTGCCAAAGACTCACTTTGGTTGCACTAGGGACGTTTTGTATTAAACCACATACGTACCTCCCACAGGCAGTCCCTTCTATGACCAGTTCCAGAGTAACTGTCATATTGATGAGATAGACAGATGTTTTCATGACCTGACAGGTGAGCATGATGACGTGCATTTGATACGTACTGGCGATTTTAACGCACGGACTTCAAACTATGAAATAAACGTAGACCTCCTTCAGGACAACGACGAGGAAAGTAATCCATTTCACAATGAGCCCTTGTGGCAACTAAGCCGGAGATCAAATGATACTCAAATGAATAATTTTGGAAGAAACCTTTAACTATGCATTTGCTATAGAATTTTCCTCACGAAAAATTGTGTGACAGGAGACGAAGAAGGAAAACTGACCTATATGTCTGAACATGGTCACAGTATTGTGGACTGTTTCCTAAGTGATGTCGATTTCTCTCAAATTTGGCAGCGTAATTGCTGGTCACAGAATTGAATCTTACCATATGCCTGAAGAGATGTATTGCAATGTCGACCTGATATCGATCAGCACAGCTTGAAGGCAAGAAAAAGAAGAAGAAAAACTAAAACGGGAAAAAATGTGTCGTAGGATAACAAAGCAGATATTTTCAAAGTTAACATTTCATCACAGATATTTCGAGATAAAATGAAGGATTCGGAAAACCTTACAGATGTTGATCCAGATGAGTCCATTAGACTGTTCAATAGATCTCTAATAGAAGCTGCTGACTGTATAAGAAAAATCGTAGTTCTTGATACGATTCTAAGAGATCGGATTTCAAGATGGTTGGACCAAGAATACTTGTTAAAGAAAAAAGAGATGAAGGGATATTTGAGACGTTCCAATCAAACGAAAAGAAAAGAACATTATAAAGGATATACCCCAAAGTGAAACGAATAAAAGGCCCTTACAGACACCAAGAAAAGAGACCACAAAAGAGCGTCGGTAGCAGCGCTACTTAGCTCCGCAAGTAATTCAAAAGAATTCTGGAAAGAAATTAAGAAGCACAGGAAACGTACACCAGTCATTGATAACATCAGTTATGATGAATGGGTCTCACACTTTGAAAAAAAATGTTTAATGCAGACATTACTGAAAACGTTGGTCATACGGATTTGTCAAGGGAAGATCAAAATTGCAACAGCACTCTTGATTGCGAAATAAGCGGGGCGGAGATAAGTAAAACGATTAGACAATTAAAATGTAGGAAAGCAGCAGGGCTGGATGGTGTTCTGGCAGAAATGTTAAAATCGATTTAAGAAAAGCGTACGACACCGTAAGTAGAAAACAATACTGTCAGTTCTTTTTTTTTTAAATGGCAAAGTTCATGCGAGAGGGGAGAAGTGAAGATAAGAACTGGTTTGTTTACACAGCACTGTGCAGCAGCTAACTATCACCCAGCCACGCTACATAAATCGCCGGAAGCGTTTTCTGCGAGTACAGTGACAGCTCAGTCTGCCTGAGAACGTGTTGGAAAGGGGTTGCTTTTTGTTTGGGTTAACTCTTTGTGTTAAGTTGCAACGATTTGAGTGTCATGAGTGTGACCGAACAGGGGAATCACCAATAAAGCTTACAATACTAAACAGGAACTTTTTGTTTTGTTGTGTTCTCACCACCAAGGGTTAAAAACAGAATCCAACAGCACCCCAAAGCAGCCAGCAAAGGATAGTAAATGGAATAAAACGAAAGTGTGGAGGAAAAAAGTTGCTGAAAAACTAAAAGCATTATGCAAAGAAAGCTTGCTTGTACGCTTTAGATTGAAGAAAAAAAATGTGGGAGATAAGCTTTCATATCTGCAGGGGTAGATAATTCTGCCTAACGGTATGTGCTTGAGTGGGTGAATAGGGAATAATGAATGCTTCTCAAAATGAGCCTTCAGCAAGCTTATAGTCTCCAAAGGGGGAGACAAACTTCAAAGGGGAGAAAACTCACTTACATATCATAACTACTGTCAGATATTGGCATATTGGAGGGTTTCTCCTCAGTGACCTCAGAAAGTCCTAACATGACTCCTCTGCCTTTTAGGTTTTTATGCAGAATGCTATCCCTGAAAAAGGCTGGCGTGCAATACCGTAGTGCGTTTGTTGAATTAAAAAACACCAAAGGTCCTCTCTAAGAAGCACAAGAAAATTATGAACCAACAAAATAAACTACATTCTCTTGTGAAAAGTAGAAAATATTTAAAAAAAAATGATAACATCTTAAGACACAAGTGCTGAGGGCCAGTTCTTGGAATGAATCCACAAGGGACTGAACTATAATAAATTATTAAATTCCAAGGATAAGTAACTGAGCGCCATATCAGCAATTTTCAGAGCAACTTGGTGTTGCAATGACCTGCTCTTATGTCTTAGGTTGATTTTTTTTTTTTGGGGGGGGGGGGGGATAAGCTTTCATATCTGCAGTGGTAGATAATTCTGTCTAACTAACATGAGTCAAGTTAGGACTAGAGGAGTTAGGATTTTCCGTGGTCACTGGGCGAAACAATCAGGTTCTGAAATGCTGAAACTCATTGAAATTTATTAGTTTCTTGTAATTCAGTCCCTTGTGGATTCATTCCAAGAACTGGCCCTCAGCACCTGTGTCTTCAGAGGTTATCTTTTCTGTATTTTCTACTTTTCACAAGAAAATGTAGCTTGTTTTGCTCTGTCATGATTTTCTTTTGCTTCTTAGGTGGCACCTTTGGTTGCTTTTTTTGAAAACTCAACAAACATACTATGGTATTGCACACCAGCCTTTTTCAGGGATAGCATTCTTCTTAAAACCAAAAAGGCAGAGGAGTCAAGTTACCATGTTCCGGGGTTACTGAGGAGAAACAACCGGTATCTGACCAGGAGTTATATGTTAGTGAGTATCATCCCCATTGGAGATTGTCTCCCCCTTGGAGACTATAAGCTTGCTGTAGGCTCATTCTGAGAAGCATTTATTATTCCCCATTCACCCTCTCAAGCACATACTGTTAGTTAGGCAGAATAATCTATCACTGCAGATATGAATGCTTATCTCCCCCTATTTCTTCAATCAAAGACGTAAGAGCAAGCTTTGTTTATAATTGAATATTTCATGCAGTCATTGCAACACTAAGCTGCTCTGAAAATTGCTGGAATGGTGCTCAGTTACCTACCATTGGAGTTTATTAGTTTATAATAAACCATTATATATATAATATGACACTGGAAACAACATTACAGAGGACACCCCATCAGACACATAGTAATCCACATCTAGTGATGATGATGATGGTTGGCTTCATGGAGGTTGCTGTAACGTCCACCCAACAACAGTCTTCATGAATATGTCAGTGCTGGTGATCCCACCAGAATGAAACCAAAGTCATAGATGTGGAAAGGTAATCAAAACTGGGGTCATCATGACAGTAGGGCATGAAAGGCCACAAAATTTGAGACTTTTTTACGTTGATCGATGAGGACGTGCATTAAGAAAATAGTGCTAGGATTTCCGGTCAAGCCTGAAACTTTGCATGACTGGGCTATACTCTATACATATTGTCACACTATATCCTAAGATCAACCAGGCCCAAAAGATGCAGACACCTGCAGTGTTGGTCAGGTGTCTGTATTAATTTGCGCAACACTCTCAGAGACGCATCCATTCAGTGCTTGAAACTCGACTGTTTCCCAATTGTCCATTCCGTGTTTGTATAAACCAGGTGACTTAGTGAGTGGAACAGATGGAAAGATCCCAGCAACGGTCGCAATCTCACTCATGCACATTTCCGTTCTTGAGACTCGCTTAACCAGGGCCATGAAGTAGTCAGAAACAACACTTTCATCATCTCTATCCAGTGGTGAAGATTAGCAATGTGCTGCGTAAGGCCTCCCTCCAGGCTACTATCATATCTTCCCATCAATGAGGACAGTAGTGAAGGTTAGGAATGTGCTGGGTCAGGCCTCCCTCCAGGCTGCTATCCTTTCTTCCCCTCTATGAGGACAGTAGTGAAGGTTAGGAATTTCTCGGGTACGGTCTCCCTCCAAGTTGCTGTCGTATCTTGCCCCTCCATGAGGACAAATGGTTCCCACCTTTCCAGGTAGGAGGCATCAGAGGTCACAGGTCACTGAGTTACAACCCTGAGGAAACGCCACACTGGTATTGTTGGAGGCATCAGAGGTCACAGGTCACTGAGTTACACCCTGAGGAAGCGCCACACTGGTATTGTTGGCTTATTCTGCACTGCCTTCAAAGACAATGCTGGTAGGAGGTGCGTGAAGGAGAAGATGAACCAAAGACAATGATGGTAGGAGGTGCGTGAAGGAGAAGATGAACCAAAGACAATGCTGGTAGGAGGTGCGTGAAGGAGAAGATTGAACCAAAGACAATGCTGTAGGAGGTGCGTGAAGGAGAAGATGAACCACAGACAATGCTGGTAGGAGGTGCGTGAAGGAGAAGTTAACCATATGTCCGGTTTCAGAGTGAGGTGGCTGCGGGCAGAATTCAAACACAGTTTTAAAGTAACTTATGTAACTCCACCAGTTGACACGGACAAAGAAATTTCAACATAAAACACGACGCGTTTGACCTGTTATGGTCTTCCATTTCAACGCCCGTCATGCGCTGAATTGAGAGAAGGTCAGTGACTGCTCGTTCTGTCCTGTGCATTGTCCGAGGTGTTGGGCATTGTCCTGAGTGTTGGGCATTGTCCTGAGTGTTGGGCATTGTCCTGAGTGTTGGGCATTGCCCTTTGAGTGTTGGGCTTTTGTCCTGAGTGTTGTGCATTTCCTGAGTGTTGGCATCTTGCCTGAAGGAAGTCCCGAAAGGTCGAAACGCGTCGTGTTTTGTCTTTGTAATGTGTTCCCCCGCGTTAAACGGCGGAGTTACCTAAATTTTACAAAACAAAAATTTCTTTACCACATTTTCATCTCATTCCTGCGAGTACATTCAGATCCCCCTTATCCAGTGTAGAGTTTTGTTTTCAAACGAGATAGGATTAGACCCCTTTTGACCTGTGCACCAGTGAGTCACTGTAAATACGTTATTTAAAAACACAACACTTTGATGCTTTCTGATATGTGCTGATAATGTTCTCTTCCCTTATGAAGACATCTTGTGAAGACATTTACTTAAATAATTGCCGTTTCTGATGGTACGGGCCCAATCTTTTCTAAGCAAATTGTGATTTATGATTTTCTGATATGGTCTCCCTGATTGGATGGGCTATTAAAGACAGGCTCTGTGTTTATTTACAGCTTCTGCTCAGTGACCCCTTGATATAAGCAAAATGACTTCTTCTTTTGTGCTTGTGTCTATTTCTAAGGGAGAAATGGCAGTCGTAATTATTCTGTGTTTTCTCTTCATTATGTCTTCAACTGCAGTCGTATTTATTCCGTATTTACTGTTCATTTATGTCTTTCACTGTGTCTTCCGTTGAAGGTCTGGAATCAAAGTCTACACATAATCTTGTGGAAATACTCATTTGGTGTTTGTGCAGTTTACCCAGTGTTGATGCGTTCTGCATTTCCCTTCCTGTTGTGAAGAGAGATGAATGTGTTGGCAAGCTTGGCTTGAAGTTCTGCAACTTCAGTTTTTCTCTGGAAGCGAATGCTGCGGCACATTTTTTCTCTTTTATATTCACGATGAGTGTTGAGGCATATACCAGTACATTCGCCGTGTTCTTCTAGTGACTGTCGGCCAGTGTGCTATCTTTATCTTTTGCATGCGTTTGTTTGCTATCTCTCA
>CM031624.1:4404542-4409542 GCA_018398815.1 Conus ventricosus | reverse complement strand
AGTGTATATAATGACAGGGTCAAATGAAGAACAGCCAGGATCAACATTGGAAATGGCAGAGCCGAGGGAAAGACCTATAAGATCAGTTTGTATAATGACAGGACCAAACGAAGAATACAGGGGATCGTTTTTGAAATGATAGAGCCAAAGGAAGAACTTGCAGGAAAGTATATATATTGGCAGTCTCAAAGGAAGAGTATGTAGGATCGTTTTTTGTTTTTTGTTTTCGTTTTATTTTATTTTTTTGTTTGTTTGTTTGTTGTTGTTTTTAACAACAGAGCCAAATAAAGGACTTATAGGCTAAGTCATGGGAGATCCAAAGGGGGAAAAATATACAGGATCATCTTTAATGACAGAACCCGAACCAAATGAAAGCCATACAACATCGGTGTGTATAACGACCGAGTCAAGGGACTGACATAAAAGATCAGTGTGTGTAACGATAGAGCCACAGCAAAGACATCTAGGATTAGTGTATATGATCACAGGGCCAAAGGAAGGTCATGCAGAATAAACTGTGCAATGACAGGGCCATAGGATTGGCTATATAGTACGTCTGTGCAACCCCAGCACAAAGAAAGGTCACATAGGATCGTTCTATGTAATTACAGTGCCAAACGCAAGACGCATAGGATCGAACTGCGCTTCGCATCTGGACTGCATGGACAACCTGTGTGAAAACGGGAAGTGTGTCTGCAGTGCCACTTATTCCACTTATGCCCAGGATTTCTCTTGTAGTAAGTCTATGACTTCTTCTATCTGTGTGTGTGTGTGTGTGTGTGTGTGTGTGTGTGTGTGTGTGTGTGTGTGTGTGTGTGTGTGTGTGTGTGTGTATCTTCCTCTCTCTTTCATTACAGACCACACACACACACACACACACACACACACACACACACACACACACACACACACATACGCACGCACACGCATGCACACACACACACACACAAACACAAACACACACACACACACACACACACACACACACACACACACACACACACGCACGCACGCACGCACGCACGCACGCACGCGCACGCACACACACACACACACACACACACACACACACACACACACACACACACACACACACACACACACACACACAGCATTTCTTCGTTCCCATTCTAAAGTACTCCCTGTTCTTTAAGAACTGGGAGCACAAAAAAGGGTGTGAAACGATGACCCTCTAATACAGACAGTCGATATCCCGATTGTTATCACAGCGTGCGCTTCGAATCAGATATTTTAGTTTCTAGAGCTGTTCGCTTGACCTATAAATTGAGAAAAAAAAGCAAGGTTTTTTTTGTTTGTTTTTTGTTTGTTTTTTATGAGGAAGACAGGATTACCTTCTGTTTTTTTTTACAAGTGTATTTTCTGATCTTGTTTTTATTCAGGGCTGAAAGCCGGATCATCTTGTGCCAATGACAGTGAATGCAACGATGGACTACTCTGTGAAAAACGTGTCTGCAGTGAGTTATTGTCGTTTTCCTCTTTTTTTTATCTTTTTTTTTAATCCAAAATACTTCGTTGGTTTTGTGGTGTGGTGTAGTAAGTTTGTATGTTTGTTCGTGTGTGTGTGTGTGTGTGTGTGTGTGTGTGTGTGTGTGTGTGTGTGTGTGTGTTTTGTGTGTGTATGTGTGTGTGTTTCAGTTGTTGTCTTTCATGGTGTTTGAAACCATTCTTATTACGCTGAAAGAAAGTTTTTAGACCTCATGGTATTTGGGGGTTGTTCTTGAACTCTTTGACAAATTCACTTTTTTATGTAGTCTATGTTGTTCGAAATAATTACTTTTTGACTCACGCGTCTCGCAGGTGGGTGGATGTAATAATACGCTCGGATGTCTCTGTGTGTGCGTGTCTGTTTGTGTACGGGTGTGACTTCAACGTTTTCTTAGCAAGAACAAGTGTGAACGCGCACAAACTTAATAAAATGACAAACATTTAGACCTGTCCGGCCATCTCATCTGTTAAGATACTGAATTGATAGGTCTTGCATTGAAATCTACAAACAAGATTGATATTTTCTTATAGATCATGAATTCCTGTTTTCGCAAACAAATGTATATAACTCTCTTGTATTTTATTTTCAATATGTCATTATCTTCTGACGCAGGTAAAATGACATTATGTGCAAATGCAGTAAGAAATATAAAGTTGTGTTCTATCCAGATGGAACCATTAAATGGCCCACATTCACTAAAGAACGTCATGCATGTTACCTTCAAATACCACATCACGTCGGTGTTTATTTTGAATGCCTTGACGATCTGCTGGTTAGAAACTAAGATCAAAATGGCTGAGGGAAAAGTTCTTCCATGATATCTATTTCTGTCAGCCAGTTTGTTTTCAGGTTTTGCCAACAGTTCACCAGCGTATTAAAAATGAACAACATTAGCGTGCATACAGTGTATCTAAGGTCAAATAACAGAATATATGGATAGTTTGGTGGTTACATTTACTGATCAAGCAATAAACATTTGAAATACACCAAGACGTGAAAAGAAAAACACATATCACACGACAAGCAAATCATCAGTATACAGATCGTTCTTTTCCGAGTAAATGCTAACTAATTACAGTTACCAGGTCAGCACCCACGACCCCCAAACCATGTAGCTTTCATTAGTAGTCCTCCATTCTCCGCACACTTGACGGAACAGACACCCAGAAGTTCACACAGATTCAGACTTAATGCAATTGTCCCCCACAAACACACAGTACTGGCAGCCAGTTAGAGCTTTTCTCCCTGCCCCCTCACTTTCGGGCAAGGCCATATACTTCGTGGCCAGCACATTATACTTATTGCCGAAGCAACCGCCTGCTACCTTGCATGTCTGTGATGGTGGGTACAACAGCAAAAGACTGAAGTGACAGCGAAAGGGTCAGTTCCCAGCCACAGCCCTGTCAACAGCATCTTCCCTACCGCGATCACGGCATACACTGCCGACTAACCTGCAGATCAACACCCGAACTGTCACAACTACTGCGGAGAGAAGATATGAACAACTGTATAAGGACAGAGCTTGCAAGGGCCATGGTTGAGGACACTTTCCAACAAGAAGCCTGGATAGCACTACTCCACAGAAAGACATGCCACGAATGCAGCAGACAACGGAAAGTCTGCATCGGGTTTATTGACCAGGCAGCAGAGACAAAGCACTTGCCGGCCAGCAAGTTCTGCTCTAAAGCAACGTGTGAGGTTCTGTTAGCAATGAAGTTTGTCCCTTGGTATCCATCAATTAATTCATTGTTCCCCTGCTTGGTGGTACCACCGGGTTTCTGGGCAGCCCCCGTCACCCCACGCCAAGTCTTTCCTTCACATCTTCCCAGTGCGTTGAGTGGGTAAATGTTGGGGCTTCAGGATACAAGCGTCTTGGAGGGCAGTGACAGGCCCAAAGGTTTGTGACGCCAAAAGGCTGACAGACGCGTCACCTAGAGGACTTCACCAGTCGGTTTAATGTCCTGGAACCCAAATCCCAGCCTCCCACGCTGCAAAAACAAACGGACAAGCTGGAACACAGGTAGACATACGAGGTTTTAATGTCGGTGAACGACAGGATCCAGACATCAATGTTACAAGTGGATGGACAGGAATGCTAGAGTCATACACGCAGCCAAACGCCATCCACACCATAACATGGTGGGAGGAGACAGAACTGCCATGATCTAGGGTTCAGTGGTTCACATCATTAAAAACTGGAAAAGAAGAAACACAGAGGAAGACACATCCTTTCAGACACGCAGGGCAAACACAAGCATCCTCTCTCTCTCTCTCTCTCTCTCTCTCTCTCTCTCTCTCTCTCTCTCTTCCCCTCTCTCTCTCTCTCTCTCTCTCTCTCTCTCTCTCTCTCTCTCTCTCTCTCTCTCACACACACACGCACACACACACACACACACACACACACACACACACACACATACACACACACACACACACACACACACACACACACACACACACACACACACACACACACACACACACACACACACACACACACACAGCAGCAGCAGCATTAGAAAGGACTTTTTTTCACGGACTGGAGACAGAATATCCCCATTCTTAATCTCCACCGCTCCACTTCCCACCACCCTGAATCAACGGAATCGGAGTACCACCTCCATCGACTGCATCCTGCCTGTGAATGGCATAGGTTTCACCAGTCACCAAGAAGAAACTGGCACGGATCAAAACGTCACGTGGCAATGTGAATGGCATAGGTTTCACCAGTCACCGAGAAGAAACTGGCACGGAGCAAAACGTCACGTGGCAATGTGAATGGCATAGGTTTCACCAGTCACCGAGAAGAAACTGGCACGGAGCAAAACGTCACGTGGCAATGTGAATGGCATAGGTTTCACCAGTCACCGAGAAGAAACTGGCACGGAGCAAAACGTCACGTGGCAATGTGAATGGCATAGGTTTCACCAGTCACCGAGAAGAAACTGGCACGGAGCAAAACGTCACGTGGCAAACCAAAACACAACACCCAGAGAACATGAGCAGCGAACGACTTTCCTGAGAACCTGAATCGTATAGGAACGATAAGTAGAAGCCCGTGATACTGTCTGAAATGAGAAACTGTATTGGCTCAAAACCTGTGAAAAACAGACCAACACTTTTTAAAGGTATTTGAAATAACTCTACCTGTTAACATAGGCAAGCGATATAAGACGAATTCGGGTGTTTTTTTTACAAGTTTTGCAATTCGTTTGTCCAGGTTAACTGGTAGAGTTACTTTATATAACCGTTACAAATTGTTTCAATACCGTTACAAATTGTTTCAATATCTTCCTGCGTTCACCTCGCTTTGCAACTAACAGACCAACTGATTCCTAAATATAATTCTTCCACAAGAGCGCGTGACAGGGAGAAGTGTGTTAGACCTCAGACACATTGTGCTGCATTAAACAATAATCCAAGAACTATTGAAAACAAGAAAAAGAATTATGTAAAATCTTCAAAAACCACAATTTAAAAATCACAATAGAAG
>CM031624.1:4397042-4399542 GCA_018398815.1 Conus ventricosus | reverse complement strand
CAGTTCTGTGTTGGCAATAACATCTGGCCATCTGATGTTCACAATGTTTCGCAGACATCTGTTGATAAATGTTTGGAGTTTGTGGGTGTTTGTCTTTGTTGTTCGCCATGTTTCAGAACCATACAGAAGGACAGATTTCACATTTGAGTTGAAGATTCTGATCTTGTTGTGGAGTGAGAGGGCAGAGGAATTCCAGATAGGCCGTAGCGTAGTAAAGGTGTGCCTGGCTTTATTGATGCGGCTCTTGATATCCTCATCTGTACCTCCATCTTTGCTGACCACACTGCCGAGGTAGACAAACTTATCAACTTCAATGATGTCTTCCTGTGGTAGTCGTAGTGGGTCTCGTTGCTGGTTGTTGACTCTCATGGCTTCTGTTTTCTTTGTGTTGATTTGAAGGCCTGTCTTTCCTGCTTCTTCTGCTACCTGGCACAGCTTCAATTGTGCGTCTTGCTGTTTGTGGGAGAGAAGGCTGATGTCGTCGGCGAAGTCCAGGTCTTCCAGTTGCTTGGTAGAAGTCCACTGGATTCCTGTCCTCTTGCCGTCTGTAGACTGCCGCATTATCCAGTCAACGACCATCAGGAAAATTGTTGGCGATAGTAGACACCCCTGACGGACACCGGCTTGTACAGTGAAGGGCTTCGTTAGCTTCCCGTCGTGGACGACCTGGCATGTGACATCCTCGTACAGTTGCTGGATGATGGCAACAAACTTGGGTGGGAAGCCATAGTGGTGCATGAGTTTCCAGATGGTATCTCTGGCGAAATCCAGCTTGTTCTTGGCGGAGGGTCTTATCTAGGGCGGTCTTTAGTCTCTCGAGCATCATTTTGGCCAGCACCTTCCCCGGGATGGGCAGCAGCATAATCCCTCTCCAGTTGTTACAGGATGACAAGTCCCCTTTCTTTGGCAGCTTCACCAGGTGGCCTCTTTTCCAGTCTTCTGACGCTCGTTCCTACTCCCAGATCTTGCTTAGGAGTGGATGCAGCATCTCTGTTGACGTCTGGATGTCTGCTTTCAGTGCTTCAGGTGGAATTCCGTCTGGACCCGTGCTTTACCTGACTTCAGTGACTTGATGGTTTTGGTAACTTCTGTCTTGGTTGGTGGGCCTGTGTTGATGTCCAGAAGCTGGGTTGGTGGTGGAATGTCTGGGGGGACAGGTGGTGCAGGTCTGTTCAGTGTCTCTTTAAAGTGCTCTGCCCACCTTGCTCTCTACTCAGTTTCTCCTGCGATGGTGTTTCCCTCCTTGTCTTTGACCGGGCGATTGGGGTTGCTGGTCTTTCTAGAAAGTGTTCGGGTAATCTCATACAGCCTTTTCATGTTTCTCTGTCCTGCCGCTGTTTCTGCCTCTTCCGTGAGCTCATGGATGAATTGTTTCTTGTCTTGTCTAGCACTTTTCTTACCTTGGCGGTTGACGTCCCAGTAGTGTGCCTGTAGCTCCTGCTTGTGGTCTTGGTCTTGGGTCTGATTGATCGTCTGGTTAATCATCAGCTTGGTCTTAAAGAGCTGATTTTGGTGCCGTTGTTTGTTGACGTTTTTACACAGGCTTTGAATAAGGTTGGCGAGTTCTTGTCCACTATCCGCCAGGCCATCGACGTCATCTACAAACCAATGATTCGGTTCTTCCCCCCCCCTCCCCTTCCCTTCCTGCCTCCCTCTGTTGTAACTGTCACAGCAGATCTGGTAGTGAATCTTGATCTGAATATAAACAGATGTCTTTTTTTTCCTGTATGAAATGAAAGTGTGATAAGGGTAGCATGTAGCCAAGCATGACAATGACATTTGATATTCAGTGTGACGACAAAAAGAGGTGTGTGCCAATGTGTTTCTGTCTTACTGGCAACACAACGACAACAACAAATCTACGCGAGATTCATTTTTTGTATCCACGTTTCCATGAACCTTAAGCATCATACTTCCTTTAAACAAAACTGCTAATAAATAACAATAATTATGAAAACCCAGTTTTTGTCTGTTCTGTGAATGGCGTTTTGTTACAATATCGTATCCTAACAACAACAACAACAACAACAACAACAACAACAACAGCAACAACAAAAACAACAACAAACTCATATAAAAAGAAACGTTGATAGACAACTTCGCTAACATACTAGGAACAAGGATGCATTTACCACATACACACACACGCGCGCGCTCGCGAGCGCGCGCGCGTGCACGCATGGACGCACGCACGCACGCAAGAACGCACGCCCGCAAGCACGCACGCCCGCAAGTACGCACGCACGCACGCACACAAACAGACACGCACGCACGCACGCACGCACACACACACACACACACACACACACACACACACACACACACACACACACACACACACACACACATTCACACACACAACATTTTCGAAACCCCTTTCCGACTTGATCATTCATCTCACCACGGACAGTGAGGATGGCGACAGACTGTGTGGAGTTGAAAGCTTCTTCCTACTTAAAATTCACACGTATTTGTGCACAGTCCCACGTTTCTCACAAAC
>CM031624.1:4372042-4377042 GCA_018398815.1 Conus ventricosus | reverse complement strand
CCGCATGAAGTGGGTTTTGGGGATTTTCAAGGGCTCCGAAATATGCCTTCAACTGTTCCAGCTTGTGTCTTGTCTGCATTGAAGGAAGGTCGAGTAGGTATCGCATAGTTTGAACTGGTGTGTCCTTTGTGGTTCTCAGGATCAATCTTATTGCTTCATTTTGAATTCTTTCCAATTTGAGGAGGTTGCTATCGGACAGTGTTGTAAGCCCTAATCCGCAATTTATCACGCTGAGTACAAGTGCGCGATACAGTCGGTAGAGATCGTGCTGTTCAATGCCTTTAGCTTCCACTGTTTTCATGGCAGATCAGCTTTTTTTGCATTTAAGAACAATATTCTCTACATGCTTTCTAAAGGTTGCATTCTGTCAAAGCCTACACCCAAATAGCGTAGGTTGTTAGTTGATTCAGCTGGTATTCCATTGAAGGAGACTAGTGAGGGTACTTGTCCTGATGTGTTGTTGTTGAGAGTGCAGACTAATGTCTGGGCTTTAGCAGGGCTGATGGACGATCCAGTTTCATGACACCACTGGGTAATGTCGTTCATCTTTTGCTGAACTGCTTTCGTTCTTTCTTCAGCATTCTTTGATGTTTTGTAGATCAGGCCGTCATCTGCATATGTCATCACTCAAGCAATTCCGTTTCTGTTGAGGTCTGCTAGGCCTTTTGTGTAGACATTGTACAGAACAGGGAAAAGAGGAAAACCTTGAGGTAATCCGATTGAAAATTTATGAGGTTCAGAAGTCCAGTCTCCAAATCGTAGGATGACGATTCGCTCCCGAAGTGCCGCTGCTATCCATCGTGTAAGTGTCTTACTGACTCCATAGTCAAGGAGTAGTTCCATGAGAAGCGAGAACTGGACTTTGTTGTATGCATCTCCCAGATCTATTGCAACAGCTAGTGTTTCTTCCTTTCTTTGGAATCCTTGGTACACTTCATAGGCAAAAGCGGCCGCATTTTCCCATGTACCTTTACCTGTTCTGTAGCCTCCTTGATTTGATGGAGGATTTGTCGGCTTTCAAGATCTCTTGCGAGTTTTCTTGCTATGATTCGTTCCATGAGCTTTTCTGCTATATTTTGCATAGTGAGTATGCGGTAGCCATTTAGCTGATGATGATCTTTTCCTAGCTTTGGTAAAGGTTTCTGCCAGCTGTGTGTTCTGTCTTCTCAGACATAGCCTTTATCAAAACTCTCCTGGTAGAGACTGGAGAGTTTGGCTCTCTCCTCTTCTGAGAGCTGTTTAATATCTGCATACCATACTTTGTCTGGTCCTGGAGCACTATCCTTAGTGCATCTAGCTATTGCGTCATCCAGTTCAGATTCTGTAATTTTATCATCAATGTCAGTCTGAGCTAGGTGTTGGTTTAACTTGGTCAAATGATTATTTCTTCCTTTCCTCCAGATTTCTGTGATCACTCTGTTCTGTGAAACGTTTAAGTAGAGCCGACCCTTTCTCTGAATTTGTCTTCAGTTTTACGATCCCATCAGCGTCTAAGATATCTGGGGTTGCGTTTGTTTTGTTTTTTCCTTCCATGCGACTATAGAAGTGCCAGAACTGAGTCAGCGTTGTGTCATAATTAAGTGACAGACCGAACTGTTGCCACTTGGTTCCGTGTGCTTCTTCAGCTACTCTTTGGAATTGTTCAGTCTTCTGATTCATATCTGTTTTAATAGCTGGATCAGGACAAGGTTTTCTTCTTTCTCTCTGCCAACTTCTTACAGACTTGCGTGTCTCTATCCAGGCTGTTTCTGTGTCTAACCAAAGGGGTTGGACGATTTGTTTGGTTGTAGCATTGTTTCTTTTGCATCTTCTACTCCTTAACGTTCCTATGATATCCCATTCTTTGTTGTTTTATTTAAAAGGGTCCTTTTGTTTCGTTTGTGTAACTTTGGATGGTTTCTGTAAACTGAACACACCAGGGAAATGGTCACTTCATGATGAAGAAGTATTTCCGCGCTCATACCTGCTGTTAATTTGGTCCAGTGAGTGCAAAGTCAATGACACTGCCAGTGTCACCCTGCCTCCCTGTATGTGTAGGGGATGATGATGTCAGTGCACTAAGAAGTACTTCATCCAGCATCGCTTCCAGTGCAATTCCTTGAGGATTGGTACCATGTTGATCCCACAATTTTGAGCGTGCATTAAGATCTCCACATAGTATGACAGAGTCTCCAAATTCATGTTCTATTTCCTCCAGAAAGGTCCAATCCGTTTCTGATGTGTGGATACCTGGACATATATATATATATATATATATATATATTATATATATATATATATATATATATATATATATATATATATTATATATATATATATATATCCGGTCTTCCTAGCCTGACATCCATTAGCTCACGTGTGCTGCTACACCATTTTCCAAGTGTATCCCGGACAGTTTGTTTTTGAAGTTTTTTTTTAATTATTATCATGGCTAGTCCTCGTCCATCATGCTTTTGAAGTATCATGAATTCATCCTTTCGTAATGGTCTGTGGGTGGCATTTCTAGTTTCCTGTAGACACAGAACATCAAAGTCATATGCTAATTTTTTCAGTTGTTGAGATCCTTTTTTCTGACACTGCAGCAGTTCAAAGTACAAATCCTGAAATAGTTATTGGATAGTTTTTCAGATTTTGTTATATTCCTACCTACCTTTCTTCTTCTCCCACCTCTTTTACTACGCTGACTTTTGTTTTGTGGGGATCCAGTTTTAAGTCCCAAAGCCTGCACCCGAAGATCCCCAAGGTGCAAGCGAGACAAAGTATTTCGAGAACCCATAAAAAAGGTATTCGTTGTGTTGAGGGGTTATAAGCGGTCGCCCTGACAGAGCCTCGTATCAGAGAAGGGCAATGGATGTCCATACATGTAGGAAATGCCTGCACATATGAAGTCCGTCAGCCTGGTGTCGCCCTAGGGCCAGACTGCATACAGTTCGAGACTGTTTAACCCAACAGCCATTCATCCCCTCGGTACTGCATGAAAGCCTTGGGATTGGGGTAGGTCGACTCCAAGATTTAAAAAAAAAATCGAAGCGAAGAAGCGGGGGGGGGGGGGGGGGGCAGCTGAAACATGATAGTGAAAAGTGTGCCTCATTAAGTTGTTGTCCTGTGTTTGCTTCCCTTTTGAGATGATTTTTTAAAAACTATATGTGAGACATATCTGTGCGAAAAACCGGGCAGCCCAAATCAAGACAACAAACATGCCACATTTTCAAATTACATACCTGTGATCAACATTCAGCACAGTGTCCTCCATGCTAGGTTCATTCTTTCATGTTGACTGAGTTCCACGTCTTGCAGAATTCGTGATCTGTGTTCTCGTTGTGCAGATCCCAAACCAGGGCATGCCGGTGGTCCATGTTTCTCTGCCGCTGGGGAGTTGCCATGCCTTGACATCATGGCTGAGTGTGGAGCAGATAAAATATGCAAATGTGGCAGCGGGTTTGTTACAAACCCGCCTGATTTGAAATGCCGTAAGTACTGCCACAACCTGTTTCTATAACTAGCATATGCATACACAGTATTATCAGTAAAATTGTTATAACACCACCAAAGAAAGGGTAGGTACATTGAATTCAGTTATTGTAATACGTATGTCATAATGTTCGTGACCTACGTAAAAACAATTAATGCTTCAGAACCTCAGCTCTGTTTCGTTTAGGAATGACCACTTCGCACAAGGAAGAAGGGAAACACTCTGTACCAGGATGGGACCAAGCTGTGCTTGGCTGTTCGTTAGACACACTGAAGAGCATATCGTCACACAGCTTACAGGATTCCGGCCCTTTTTTCCGAAAAGTTGCATGGATGATTGTCAGGGAATGAGCGATATATTGTACAGGCCAGCTTCTGGAATTCATAGACTTTGAATTTGTGTTCCTTGTGGATTCTGGATAATGGTTCTTCCAAATTCAATGAAAGTGATGAAGCTGACGTATTTGTCCAACTGCTTAAGGAATTGGCTGTATGCAAATTGTTAGTTTTCTGGCTGAATGTAAATGAAACGTATTTTGTATTTTATTTTTTCGTTTGCAGCCCCACCATTCTCTCACACCCCACAGAAATGAGAACAAAGCCAGACAGCGTGTTGATAGATAAAGCCTTGTTGCAAGTTACTCTGCTCACCGTTCCTTTTAGACGTTTGACTTTGGACCATTGCACACGCTAGTTTAGACAGTCCTGAAACTGTCACGTTTTGCAGACAAAATCAGCATCATAAGGAACAAACTGTGTCGTTCACTTATAGAGTACAACCGCCTGTTCTCCCATATAACATGGCACTGGGGGAGGGGGAGGAGGGTGGTGATCTTTCGGAGACATTTGCAAGCAAATACGTGTGTGGGCTGCACAATTTTAGCACTATAGAAACCTCATCTTTCTGGTACAAATAGCAGCATAGAATCTAACTTCAGCTTTAACTTTGTGTTCCTTGTGCGCCAGTACACCTTTGACGTTTCAGACAGCACCGTGTTCTTTTGGGGGCATCCAGGTAAGTGTCGAGGCTGATTCAGATCGGCTGGCTGCGTCAGAATGCTGCAAGTCTACCAACCCTCACTCCCACTTAGTCTTCTCTTCCACTCTCATCCTCCAGCCAGAAAATCCAACACACCGTTTTCCTAGCTTCTGTGGCTCCATCACCTCTGCAGCAAAGAGGAAGATTTCACCAGTTACGCAGTTCGGATGTTTTCCGGTTTTGTTTTTTTTTATTCGAAAGGATAACCCCAAACACAGCTAAGACGCACTGCAGCATGCTGCAAACTGTCAGGATCTCAGACCTCTACACAGAAACTACGATCTGTTTCAACTCGGTGGCCACTTCTGACTCTTACATACCGTCCACTCAACCTCCAGATCAAGAACATTCTACTCAAGAACTTTCACATCCTTCAACAAGGTCTGACACTGTTATCTTTTTTTTTTTTTACAGTCTCCTTTAGAGGCCTTCAGGTGTAACACCGACCTAAGAGGCCATCTTGTCCATGACACATTTCAAGGCACTGGTA
>CM031624.1:4339542-4362042 GCA_018398815.1 Conus ventricosus | reverse complement strand
CAAAACAAAACAAATCCAGCTACTGACCCATCAGCCTCCTCAGTTGTCTAGGCGAGGTAATTGAAAGAATGGTGAGCACAAGACTACTCAAACACCAGGAAGAAAACCACCTGCTCAGCAACGCACAAGTCAGCCTACCGGAAGACCCTCAGAACAGATGATCAGCTCGTGTACCTTGCCTAGGAGATAGAGATGGTCTTTCAAGCGAAAAAGAAGGTACTCGCTGTCTTCATAGACCTGACATAGGCCTTCGACAAAGTATGTAACGCAGGTGTGGTCCTGCAGCTTCTCAACACGAAAGTGGAAGGGAACATGTCCGCTGGCTTCACGACTTTGTCCAGTATCAAACAGCAAAAATGAAACTGGATTGAAAAATCAGCTGCCTTGTCATTCCCCAGCAAGGCGTGCCACAGATAGGAGTCATCATCACAACACTTTTTCGTATCTTAATTAATAACATTACTGAAAAAAATCCCCATACCATTTTGCTGCCTGGAATGCTACGGAACGTTCACACCTGCCAGCCACAGAATGCAGGAAGCACTTGACCACATCAGAAGATGGGCATCTGACTGGAGTGTAGAAATAACATCAACAAGACAGTTACTTCAGTCTTCTCGCTGTCACCAGTGCCAGAAGACATCGAAGTGAAGCTGAACGAAAGGGAGCTGGACCACAAAGACATGCCAACATATCTGGGTGTGATACTGGACCACCACCTGACCTGGAACCCCTACCTCAAGACATGGAAACGGAAGCAACCAGGAGGCTTGCCATCATGAAGAAACTGACCATCACCTCTTGGGCAGCTAACAACAACAACATCCTGCCGAAGGCTTTTACAGGTAATGTTAAACAGATCCTAGAGTACAACAGCGCTGCTTGGGCTGCATCTAGACAATGGAATAAACGTACAAGTCTCCTCCTTTTTGAAGTCAGACGTGGAGAGAAAGTCTACGTCCTTAGAGATAAGCTCCTACGCCTCCCCCCCACCCCCCACCCGGTGCATGCCAAACTAAAGAGTCCCACGTGGAACAAGCTGAAGCTGAACAGTTTCAACGACCTCTCCAAACGCCAACACAACCGAAATGAAAACCTTTGTTCTCAACGAAAATGGAAATACTTCCCGACTTTGTCGAGCCAACGACCTCGTAGAAGAAATCTCAGTCATCACTGAAGTTCCTGGTTTAGACAGGAAGGATCGCCAAGCCTCTTACCTGCTTAAAGCTTTGCTTTGCTTTGGCACTCGGGGGTGATTGATGACCAGTACATAGTACAACCCCAGTGAGTGGACGCACGTGTTTTCGGATGGATCACCAAAGGTGCAGTGAAGAACAAAGGTGCAGGTATCTTCATCAAATACACTGATGGGAGACTGATCCCCAAAGCCTTCCCTGCGCGCGCGCGCGCGCGTGCGTGCGTGCGTGCGTGCGTGCGTGCGTGCGTGTGTGTGTGTGTGTGTGTGTGTGTGTGTGTGTGTGTGTGTGTGTGTGTGTGTGTGTGTGTGTGTGTCTTCTTTTCTTGTCTCCACCCACACGGTATTGATGAACTTTGAATCTCTCTCTCTCTCTCTCTCTCTCTCTCTCTCTCTCTCTCTCTCTCTCTCTCTCTCTCTCTCTCTCCACACACACACACACACACACACACACACACACACACACACACACACACACACACACACACACACACACACACACACACACACACACACACACACACACACACACCTGCGTGTGTGATACGTGATTGTTCTGAAAAGTGACCAGTACATGATTGTTCTGAAAGTCCACACACACACACACACACACACACACACACACACACACACACACACACACACACACACACACACACACACACACACACACACACACATACATACATACACACACACACACACACACACACACACACACACACACACACACACACACACACACACACACACACACACAAAATCTCTTTGTGTACTACTTTTTTTTTTTGCCTTTTCAGGTCTAAGCATCCATCAGAATTGTTCAGGTCAAAAGTCGTATTGTGGACAAGACACTGTCTGTGACACCACGAACAGATGCAGTGAGTATTGGTTAAACGAGGCATGGTCTGGTTGTGGTCGTGATAGTGTGTGTGTGTGTGTGTGCGTGTGTGTGTGTGTGTGTGTGTGTGTGTGTGTGTGTGTGTTGTGTGTGTGTGTGTGTGTGTGTGTGGTTGTGTGTGGTGTGTGTGTGTGAGTGTGAGTGAGTAATGTGTGTGTGTGTGTGTGTGTGTGTGTGGTGTGTGTGTGTGTGTGTGTGTGTGTGTGTGTGTGAGTGAGTAAGTGTGTGTGTGTGTGTGTGTGTGTTGTGTGTGTGTGTGGTGTGTGTGTGTGTGTGTGTGGTGTGTGTGTAGTGGTGTGTGTGTGTGTGTGTGTGTGTGTGTGTGTGTGTGTGTGTGTGTGTGTGTGTGTGTGTGTGTGTGTGTGTGTGTGTGTGTGTGTGTGTGTGTGTGTGTGTGTGTGTGTGTGTGGTGTGTGTGTTGTGTGTGTGTGTGTGTGTGTGTGTGAGTGTGTGTATGTGTGTGGACGCACACCTGCGTTTGTACTTTGAGAGAGAGAGAGAGAGAGAGAGAGAGAGAGAGAGAGAGAGAGAGAGAGAGAGAGAGAGAGTTGGAATTTGACTTATGATGCCAACGATCTGTACAGAAATATAATTAAAGATTCACGTTTTCAAACATTGTTGTGCTGAGGTACCTGCATAACCCTGATCCACTACAACGGCAAGTGTTCACGTAATTTAGAACTTATAAGCTAGACATGGCTAGCACTTTCACGCATTTGATACCCCTATGCTGAAAAATATATGAAACGCGTAAACCAAGTCGGGTTTCGTGCGAAGTTCTAGAACGTATGTTTTAATTTAAACGTGATAACGTGGATAAACAAACAGGAACTGATGGTCATTCTCAATACTGTAACAAAATTAGTAATTCGTCTTTTTTCAGTGTGTTGTTCGCATTCAACTGACGTACATCAAGCCTGATTCTGAATAATGATTCTTCCAAATTCAATGAAAGTGATGAAGCTGACGTATTTGTCCAGCTGCTGAAGGGATTGGCTGTATGTAAATTGTTTGTTTTCTGGCTCAATGTAAATGAAACGTATTTTGTATTTTTTTTTGTTTTTGTTTTTTTGTTTGCAGCCCCACCATTCTCTCACACCCCAGAGAAATGAGAACAAAACCAGACAGTGTTTTGATAGATAAAGCCTTGTTGCAAGTTACTCTGCTCACCGTTCCTTTTAGACATTTTACTTTTGACCATTGCACTCGCTAGTTCAGGCAGTCCTGAAATTGTCACGTTTTGCAGACAAAATCAGCATCATAAGGAACAAACTGTGTCGTTCACTTATAAGAGTACAACCGCCTGTTTTCCCATGTAACATGGCACTGGGGGATTTGATCTTTCGCAGACATTTGCAAGCACATAAATGTGTGGGCTGCACAATTTTAGCACAATAGAAACCTCATCTTTCTGGTACAGATAGCAGCATAGAATCTAACTTGAGCGTTAAACAATTTGAAAAAAATATACACATGTTGATGTTGCGAAGAGCCCCCCGTTGTCTCCATAATTTCTGCAATTGTTTGTTTAGTACTCCTAATCTGACGTCACGTGGTTAGCTGGGCTATAGATGACATGGATCGAATGAAGTTACAATTAAGTGTTTATGCATGAGATGATTTGAGGGTCAAATCAATTTAATTATGTTTCCAAAAGCTTAGTTATGAAATGAATTGTACATGAACAGAAATAATAAAATAACTTATTTAACTGTGACAGCTCATTAGTAAGAGAAAAAGGCAAATGCAGCTGTGTAATTAAAATACTTTTGAAATGGGAAGATACATTGAAGGTTGTAGACTAGACTTGTTTTGGAGACTATCTGGAAAAGCTCCATGATTGATAACCCTTCAATCAATCGTTCATCGTTAAAAATGCTTTTTGTGGGTCCTTAGAAGAAATCATTGGGAATGTAATTTTTGTCTGCGATTTAATACAGACATTAATGACAAATGATTGAGTAAAGCAACACATACCATACAGTTTGATAATATTATGGAGGGCAATATTCTGAAATATGCAATGGACTGAAACATTGGAAAAATCGATTAAGATTTCATGCCCTTTGCAGACAGCATCACGATGAAAGTAGCTGTTTTTGTTTGCTGGATTGTTTGTAATTGTTCGCTTTATGTGTTTCAAGTTTTGCACAGTGTGAAGACTTTTGACGTTTATTCCTCATTTTTACATTTGCGAAATTCAAAGTTATAGCAGTGGATCACCGTGCTATTGTATCCATATTTTTGTGTGTTTATATATTGCTATGATACCTTGCACTTTATGAGTACCAATAGCGTGCAAATTAAAGTGATCCCATCTCCCCTCCCCCCCCCCCTCTCTCTCTGTCTCTCTCTCTCTCTCTCTCTGGTGACACAGAACTCGAGGTAAAAAAAAACAACAACAAATAAACACACAAAATGAAGCACAAAGTAACGTGTACTTAGTACTACACACTAAACAGCTAATGTTCGACACGTGTTTCTTCGTCAGATGCCACAGATAATACCCATACAAAGATATGAAACAATATTGCCTACAACGCTGTCATCCACGGAATGCATTTGTATTGGTGCAAAATGTAAGGTTTGAAGAAGCTATACTCGTCAAAAATTCACTTGTCCGGTTTACATTGTGTACTGAAGAAACGTTACATCGCACCTTGTATATGAGCAGGCTGGTATGTCGTCTTGTTTTCATTAAAGCTGTGAGTTTCTCTGTCTCCCTTAAGTTAAGTGACACACCCTTATATCGATGGTGAGGAATAGTTGGCACTGCAGAAGTGAGTGTAAATGGTACATTCATACATACGTTGTGAATTATGAGAAAGGGGTACTGTGGGCCGGTAACTGCCTACTAAAGTTAGCTTTACTAATCCATTTACAAATGGAATTTTCCCCCACGTTCATCGAGCCAATTCGAACTTGCACAGCAGAAGTCTGGGGGACAGAATAAATACTACAATAACAGAGAATGTCCACACCAGCTCCTAGGGGAAAAAAGAAAAAAAGGAAAAAAAAAGAAAAAAATAAGGAAAAAAAGAAGAAAAAAAAAGAAAAAAAGAAAAAAAAAAACCTTCACTCTATGACATATCTAATTCCAGAGAAAAATACGGATATACACAATACATTAGGATTCTGGTCGACTGTATTAAGCCAAAAGTGGTTAGACTGCTCCAGATAAGATTCTACGAACAAGCGTAAGACGTGATTCTTTATCGACACGAATCAAGCCGCCATGGTGGGACATTAAAGACGGCCTTCACAACGTGCTGTTGCACATGGCTGTGGTGTCTTCTGGATCTGTGCCGCAGTGCACAATTCGAATGTTTTTTTTGTTTTTGTTTTTCAGGTGTAACAGGCATTGACCCACATATAATTAAACAAATGCAACGCATATAAACGTACTCCCTGTAAGTAGTAGATAAAAAAAGGACAAGGAGAAAAAAATATATGTTATATATATATATATATATATATTATATTATATATATATATATATATATATATAAAATATATATATATATATATATATATATATAATAAACAAACTAATAAATTCCAAGGATAAGTACCGAGCACCTTTCCAGCAACTTACAGAGCAGCTTGCATGCCCCATAATGAGCATATCTACACATTTTCCAAAAAGTTCGGTCCTATAGTTTTGTCGGAGCGAGTGGAGCACATTTTGACCACGGACGGACAGACACACACACACACACACACACACACACACACACACACACACACACCACACACACACACACACACACACATAGAGCATTTCTTCGTTTCCATTGTAAACAGCTCCTGTTCTATAAGAACTGGGAGTACAAAAAAGTATGTATATTTTTGCTTGTTTGTTTGTTTTGCATTAGGAACATGCATATATGCGCATGCAAGCGTCAGTCTGTTATTTCTATATGTTCTAACTGTTGGGAAAACTAGTCTGTATCAGCTTTATGAAAAACACACACTGTCCACAGAATACGGGCCTGGTGAGTTCTGTAGAGACGACGATGAATGCGTCTCTGGTTCACTCTGTGTCAGTGGAAGTTGTCAGTGTACTGAGACCGTCACTACCCTGAAAGATGGTGTTTGTGGTGGAGAAGAGAGAGCGGGAGAGAGAGGGGAGAGAGAGGGGAGAGGGGAGAGAGAAGGGGAGAGAGAAGAGGAGAGGAGAGAGAGAGAAAAGAGAGAGAGAGAGCATAGTAATTTTGAGTTTATCATGTAAACTGTCATCATTGAGTCATCAAGATCATATTCATTTGAGCCGGCACATGCACGCACATGTGTGTGTGTGTGTGGGGTGTGGGGTGTGTGTGTGTGTGTGTGTGTGTGTGTGTGTGTGTGTGTGTGTGTGTGTGTGTGTGGTCATGTGTGTGTGTGTGTGTGTGTGTTGTGTGTGTGTGGTGTGTGTTGTGTGTGGTGTGTGCTAACAAACACAAGGATGTGATAGTTTTAAAAGATTTACCTCCAGCTGATTTCATAGATACTTGGACATGGGCAATATGAAATGTCAAAGTTAATATTGCAAAGTAATCCATGGAATCGTCCTAGTTCATAGACAATTAGGAACGGTGCATCAGTAGCTCGGTGGCGTTTGTATTCAGAGGGACACTATAACAATATTGGTCAATAAGGACTGAAACGGTTGTTTGATTTGCATCAGCACTGAAGATAGCTTCCACGTGTAAAAGGTTTGTCCGGGGTTCTCAGTGCATTCCCAACAATTTGGAGTAAAACTTATTCAGAGGGCTTTGCGTACAAATGAAATTTATAACTATCTTGCTCAACACTTTTTTTGCATCAGGCAGACATACACCATCATTGAAACGATGTGACTTTTCCCTAAGGTGAAATCAAAACAGCTTCAGTAGAATTTTTTTTTGACGGGAGGCGGGGAGGAGAGGGGTGGGGTGGGGAGGAGGGGGTGGGTGTCGGAATCGTGGGAAAAGACAAACAAACCCTCGAACGTTGGTGGAAGTATAAGCTATCTGGCGGATGTAACGAACTCTCCTTTGGCTCAGATGATTGATGAATTGTCAAACTGCACTTGAAATCTGATGGCTTTGACTGTTCATTTCCTGCCATGTATTTGATGAGATACTATCAGTAAGAATGATGCAAAGCAAGGAATGTTTGGATTTTTTTAGTTACCTTTTAAAATCATTTGTTTTTAAAGCTTCTGAGTAAATATCACAAGCCGTTTTTGAAACTGATGTCTATTAGCTTCTAGGTAAAGACGTGCGTGAGTGTGCGTGCAAGAAAGAGGGATAGAGAGCGAGAGCGAGCAAGCCAGCATGCGAGCGAGCGAGCGAGCGAGCAAGAGAGAGAAGGAGAGAGAGGGGGGGGGGAGACAGAGACAGTCAGACAGACAGACAGACAGAAGAGGAGTGAAGCGATGAGGCGTGAGGCAGGATGATCTAGATAACACATGCATATAAAATGGGCCATGTCTTTCCCCAGTTGTTGACGACGGCATAGTTGGAGGAAAATGCCCGGATAAGAAGTGTAACGACCCTCAGGCCTCCTGCAATGACCAGGGGCTGTGTCAGTGTGAACCTGCCTTTGCTCCAGAGGCCAGACGTCTCACGTGTGGTGAGTTTGAGTTTATTTGGCTTTCAACATGGTTTCACATAACTCTCATGCAGTGGGTTTATTTAGAGAAAAAAAGTGTAACTTGGTTACAAACAGTTCGCATGCAGTGAGTTTCTTTAGTGGCTTTTAAATTGGTTTCAGACAACTCACATGCAGTAACTTATAATGAAAAAGCAGTTCAACATGCAGTGAGTTTCAGTTTAGTTGGCTTTTAAATTGGTTTCAGACAACTCACATACAGTAACTTATAATGAAAAAGCAGTTCAACATGCAGTGAGTTTCAGTTTAGTTGGCTTTTAAATTGGTTTCAGACAACTCACATACAGTAACTTATAATGAAAAAGCAGTTCAACATGCAGTAAGTTTCAGTTTAGTTGGCTTTTAAATTGGTTTCAGACAACTCACATACAGTAACTTATAATGAAAAAGCAGTTCAACATGCAGTGAGTTTCAGTTTAGTTGGCTTTTAAATTGGTTTCAGACAACTCACATACAGTAACTTATAATGAAAAAGCAGTTCAACATGCAGCGAGTTTCAGTTTAGTTGGCTTTTAAATTGGTTTCAGACAACTCACATACAGTAACTTATAATGAAAAAGCAGTTCAACATGCAGTGAGTTTCAGTTTAGTGGCTTTTAAATTGGTTTCAGAAAACTCACATGCAGTAACTTATCATTAAAACGCTGTTCAACATGCAGCGAGTTTTTTGGTAATTAAACGTTCAAATTGGTTTCATACAATTCACCTGCAGTGAGCTTTAATTAAAAGCTGTTCGACATGCATTGAGTTTGAGTTAACGTGGCTGTCAAAATGGTTTCAGATAACTCGTATGCAGTGTTTTGATTTAAAAATAAAACAACAACTGTTCAACATGGTTTCAAACAAGTCATATGCAGTGTGTCTTTGTTAATTTGGCTTTCAAATTCGTTTAAGACAATTCACAAGCTGTATGTTTTAATGAATTAAAAAAAAGTTTTTAACTTGATCTCAAACGATTCACATGCTGTGAGTTTTATTTTATTTGGTTTTCAAACTAGTTTCAGACAACTCACATGCATTGAGTTTAATTAAAAAGCTGTTCCACATGGTTTCAAACAATTCACATGCAGTGAGTGTTAGTTTAGTTGGCTTTCAAAATGGTTTCCGACAACTCACGTGCTGTGTTGTTTTGTTTTTTGTTTTGTTTTGTTTTGTTTTTTAGTGTTTATCTTGGTTTCAAACAATTCATATGCAGTGAGTTTTAGTTTAGTTGGCTTTCAAATCGGGTTCAGACAACTCATATGCATGGGGGGGGGGGGGGGGGGGGGGTTAATTCAAAAATTGTTTAAAATGGTTCAAGCAACTCACCTGCGGTGGGTTTTATTAATTAAAAAGACGTTTAACTTGGTTTCAAACATGCAGTGAATTATAATTAATTTGGCTTTCAATCTGGTTTCCGACAACTCACAAGAGGTGGGATTCGTTTATCAAAAAAGACGTTTAACTTGGTTTCAAACAATTGACATGCACTGAGTTACGTAATGTGGCTTTCAAATTGGTTTCAGACAACTCACACGCTGTGGGTTATTTAAATGAAAAGATTTTTAACTTGGTTTCAAACAATTCACATGCAATGAGTTTTAGTGTATTTGGTTTTTAAACTAGTTTCAGACAATTCACATGCAGTGGGTTTGAATTGATTCGGTTTTCAACTTGGTTTCAAAAAATATACATGCAGTGAGTTTTCGTTTATCTGGCTTTCAAACTGGTTTCCAACGATTAACATGTGGTATATTATTATTATTATTATTATTATTATTATTATTTATTATTATTATTATTATTATTATTATTATTATTATTATTATCGTTATCATCATCATCATCATTATTATTTTTATTATTATTATTATTATTACTATTATTATTGTTATTATTATTATTATTATTATTATTATTATTATTATTATTATTATTATTATTATCATTATGAATACTTATCTATCGCCTATCCTCGGCTAGAGACCAAGCTCTAAGTGCTTTACAATCCACACACGTTTACACAACAGGCTGCCTACCTGGGTAGTGCCGACTGAGGAGCTGCCAGCTGGAGCTTCATTCAGTCGTTTCCCGTGTTAACCAGTCAATATCGTTCAATATCGTTCACTTAATTCCCTTACCTGCTTCATTCTTTCTATATATCACGCAGGGCGCATGCTTTAGACTAGTTGGCTTTCAAACTGGTTTCCGATAACTCACATGCAGTGAGTTGTAATTGAAGTATTCAACTTGGTTTAAAATAATTAACACGCACTTTTAGTTTATCTGGCTTTCATATTGGGTTCAAACAATTCACATATACCAAGTTTCAATTCAAAAGGTTTTCAACCTGGTCTTAAAACAATTTACACAGTATGTCTTATTTTCTTTGATTTTCAAATTGGTTTCAAACAATCCACACACAGTGAGTTTTGCTTTATTTGGTTTTCAATCTTTTTAGAAACTTCACGTGCAGTGAGTTTGAATTAATTTAGCACTCGAGTTATTTTCAGACCGTTTATTCTCCGTGGGTTTTAGTTTATTTGGTTTTCAAATTGGTTTCAGACACTTCAGAGACAGAGAATCTAATTCGTTTGATTTTCAGCTTAGTTTCAAATGATTAGTACGCAGTGAGTTTTTGTTATTTGGTTTTCGAGTTGGCTTAAGACAATTCATACACAGTGAGTTTACTCTAATTTGTTTTTAATTTGGCTCCAGACATTTCATACGCATCGAGTATACATTTCTTTGGTTTTGATTTTGCTTTTAGACAAGATTCACGCGTACAAAGTTTACATCTCTGGTGTTCAACTCGGTTTCAGACAAACTTAAAATGCAGCGAGTTTAAATTTCTTGGGTTCTCCTTCAGCGTAAACGATACAGTTCAAATGCAGTGAGTGACTTGACTGTCCTGAATATTCCTCCAGTATTGTTTCACAGCGGTGAACATATAGTTGGTTGGCATCTTTTCAGTCAGTGTTAAACAAAGAAATCCTTAATGTGTGGGTTGGGATCTTCTGACTGAAGTTAAACTGTTCACATGCCTGTTATCTTAGTGTGGCACAGACAATCCGTAGGCAGTAGGTAAACACTGCTTCACTGTTTCTTCAGTTTGGTAGAGACAGTTCGCATCGGGTAAATACGTCCTGTTTGCATCTCTTCAGTTTGGTGCAGAAAGTTCGCATCGGGTAAATACGTCCTGTTTGCATCCCTTAAGTTTGGTGCAGACAGTTCGCATCGGGTAAATACGTCCTGTTTGCATCCCTTAAGGTTGGTGCAGACAGTTTACATCGGGTAAATACGTCCTGTTTGCATCTCTTCAGTTTGGTGCGGACAGTTCGCATCGTGTAAATACGTCCTGTTTGCATCCCTTAAGTTTGGTGCAGACAGTTTACATCGGGTAAATACGTCCTGTTTGCATCCCTTCAATTTGGTGTGGACAGTTCACAGGTAGTCAGTGGACATCGCTGTAGTATTTGCTCAGTTTGGTGCAGACAGTTATCACACCCAGAATTAATCATTGCATGATTCCTTTAATTTGGTGTTGAAAGATCACATACAACAAGTACATCCCTTACTTATTCCTTAAGTTTGGCAAAGACAATTAAGCCGCAGTTAGCTGACATCGTTTCACGTATTGCCTCAGTGTGGTGAAGACAATTCACTGCAGTTAGCTGGCATCGTTTCAAGTATTGCCTCAGTGTGGCGACGACAATTCACCTGCAGTTAGCTGACATCGTTTCAAGTATTGCCTCAGTGTGGCGAAGACAGTTCGGATGCAGTTAGTTGACATCGCTCTAAGTATTGCCTCAGTGTGGCGAAGACAGTTCACATGCAGTTAGTTGACATGGCTTTAAGTATGGCCTCAGTGCAGTTAGTTGACATGGCTTTAAGTATGGCCTCAGTGCAGTTAGTTGACATTGCTTTAAGCATTGCCGCATTGCAGTTAGCTGGCATGGCTTTAAATATTGCCTCAGTGCAGTTAGTTGAGTGCAGTTAGCTGGCATCGTTTGAAGTATTGCCTCAGTTTGACGAAGACAGTTTACCTGCAGTTGATTAACATCGGTTTAGTATTGCCTCAGTTTGACGAAGACAGTTCACCTGCAGTTGATAAACATCGGTTTAGTATTGCCTCAGTTTGACGAAGACAGTTTACCTGCAGTTGATTAACATCGGTTTAGTATTGCCTTAGTTTGACGAAGACAGTTCACCTGCAGTTGATAAACATCGGTTCTAATTAGTATTGCCTCAGTTTGACGAAGACAGTTCACATGCAGTTGATTGACATCGGTTTAGTGTTGCCTCAATTTGACGAAGACAGTTCACATACGGTGAGCTAATTACGCTTCCATGCTCCCTTAGTTTGGTGTAAACAGTTCACATGAAGTGAATACATCTCTTCATCCTTCCTTCAGCTTGAGCTCATGATGTTTAGAAAAATAAATCATCTTAAAAAGGTCTGTGACCAGAACTGCTTTATTTATTTTTTGATGAATCATGCTTTATATCAAACCAAAATCACAAATTGCAGATGAAGACTACAAAATGATGACACTGATAGCAAACACAAAACATGATTATCATGATCATCATCATAATGATCCTAGTCATCCACATCGTCATTATCCATTAATGAGCATGTGACCAGAACATTTTTGTTCATGCATTGACTTGTGTCCGAGGATCATGTAGTCAAGCATTTGCTATCAAGTTTATTTCACCATGAAATTCGCCAGTCAAATTTGCCTTCTTATCTGTCTTTCTCTCTGTCTCTGTCTCTGTCTCTCTCTCTCTCTCTCTCTCTCTCTCTCTCTCTCCTCTCTCTCTCTCTCTCTCTCTCTCTCTTTCTCTCTCTCTCTCTGTCTCTGTCTCTCTCAGTCTGTGTCTTCGTCTCTCTCTCTCTCTCTCCTCTCTCTCTCTCTCTCTCTCTCTCTCTCTCTCTCTCTCTCTCTCTCTCTCTCTCTCTGATTTCGTGTGTGTGTGTGTGTGTGTGTGTGTGTGTGTGTGTGTGTGTGTGTGTGTGTGTGTGTGTTTCTGCCACAGGAAATTTATTTTAGGGTTTATTCAGCTTTCATATAACTTTGTTTGGTCGGCCAAGCTATGCGTAATCAAAGTTAAGAAGATAAGTATAATCTATTCGTCCACCTATCGGTCAGTGTGTCTGTCTGTCTGTCTGTCTGTCTGTCTGTGGTGTGTATTCCATTATCGAACTGTTGCTCGTCTATGTGCATACCTTTCTATCTAGACGATGCACCTTTATATGTGATTATTTATCTGGCCTTTGTCACTGATACCCCATTTATGTATCTAAGTTGCTAAATGTCTCTATACCAGTACGGTTTGCGTGCAAGTGTTTGTTTGTTTGTTTATTAGGTTGTTCATTTTCAAAACTGTTATGCACAAAGAGATCTAAATGCGTGTGTTTGTTTGAAGCAAAACAGCAAGATGGAGTATGCACCGAGGATTCTGAATGCATCACTGGCATGGTCTGTGATCAAGCAGCAAGCAAATGCCGTGAGTCTCTGTTTGTCCGTCTGCCTGTCTGTCTCTCAGTCGGTCTGTCTGTCTGTCTGGCCGTGAGATTCCCATGAACCCTTGAACTCACGGTGAATGCGGCAATGAAAGAAGTGAGGTTGTCGTCTCTCAGTATCAACAGCAGGGGGAATGAGACGGTCACCTCGCTCTGACTGACAACACCCAGTCCCCCCTCCTGTCACCCCACCTTTATTCTGCGCAGTATACTGTCTTTTGTGTCCGTCTAAAGGGCAGAACAGGAAAAAGGCTGGGGAATAAGGATAAACCAGGGGGGGAAAAAGGGGGAATATTGCCTATTCTAAATTTTCTTTCTGTATTGAAATCCCGCGATAAGAAGCTGACTGTGAAAAACCCCTCTTTGCATTGGATACTCTCCTTTGACGAAGGCCTTTTACAGGTCATATTTGGCACGATACCCACAAACTGAAAGACAGAATGTCACGCACACACACCGCCCACGCGGCACGCAGCAGCACACACACAACCCGCGCGCGGCGCAACACACACGCACACTACACTGATGGTCCACGTGACAGGAAGTACAATGGATGCACGCTGTGACACTGATTTTTTGGGGCTAAGATGGGCAAAGAAAAAAAAAAAAAACCGAAACAAGACTAAACCACCCGAGTGGGCCCAGAGGTAGGGGAAAATCATTTAGTAGTGATTTAAAAATCACCAATGACAGTCGAGAAAAAAGGGTTTTGAATTACTGGCCTGCAGAGAGAGAGGGAGAGGGAAGAGGAGAAAAAGAGAGGGGAAAGAGAGAGAAGAGGGGGGAAAGGGGATGAAACCCAAAGAGAGAGAAGAGAGAGAGAGAGGAAGAGAAAGAAAAGGGGGAGGGGGAAAGAGAGAGATGTAACAGACAAAAGAAGAAGAGAGGGGAGGAGAGAGAAAAAGGGGAGAGAACAGATGTAGAAGAAAAAAGGGAGAAAGAAAGGGGAGAGGGGAAAAGAGAGGAGAAAGAAAAGGGGGAGAGAGACGGCGGAGGGGACGGAGGAAGAGAGGAGAGAAGGGGAAAAGGGGAGAGGAGAAGGGAGAGAGGGGAGGGGAGGAGGATTGGACAGTTTTTTCCATGTGTCAGTGAGGAGGACCACAACTGGGGGACAATGTCGATGGGTGTAAAAAGAAAATCCTGACGGAGGTATGATCGTGTTTTTGGGGGAAAAATGGCAATGCGCTTGCCATTCTTGTAGGCTGGCTCGGGGATTCCCTTGATTGAACTCCAAGAATTATGAGTATGATACTGTAAAATTACGTTTTCCTTTTTTCATATTTTTTGTTTCGACGAAGTTTTATTGGCCCTAAAATTTTTCATACATTGTTTTATTCTCTTTGTGGCACTTTTTTACTCTATCAGCGCTCACGCGCGCGCGCGCTCAAACCACACACAACACACACACACACACACACCACACACACACCACACCCACACCCCGGGCTGCACGCACGCAGCACAACACACACACCACACACACCACACACACCACACCACCCACCACCACACACACACCACACATACAGAGAAAAAGAGGGGAAGAAGAGAGAGAAGAGAGAGAGAGAGAAAGAGAGAGAGAGAGAGAGGTTGTGAGAGAGAGAGAGAGAGAGGAGAGGAGAGAGAGAGGGGGGGGGGGGGGGGGGGGGGGAGAGAAAGCGGGGGGAAGGGGAGAGAGGACGGAATAAAACGACATGGACAATTTTAAAGAGTCTCCTGTTGTAGGAATAAAGGTGGGACAACGGCGACGAGAAATGGATGCGTGTATGAGGGGAAAGTGTTGACGCGATTCAACGTGCAGTGAGTACAAAATGTGTGTGTGGTGGTGTGGTGTTGTGTGTGTTGTGTGTTGTGTTGTGTGTTGGTGTGTCTGTGTGTGTGGTGGCGCCGCGCGCGTGCGCGCTGGTGCGTGCGTCGTGTGTGGTCGTGCGTGTGTGTGTGGTGTGTGTCTGTGGAGAGAGAGAGAAGAGGAGAAAAGAGAGAGGGGAGGGGAAGAGGAGAGGAGAGGAGAGAGGGCCCCCTGCTATATACCTCCCGCGCAGAAGATTCCCTCCCCTACAAGACACACGAAGGTCTGTATCTCACGGCTCTTGGTTTTCGGGTGTTTAAAGTCCCCTTTTGCTTTTCCCTTGACCAGCAAAAAATGGGAGCCACTGGAGGGAAGGAAGAGCCTAGGGGGGTACCATGGTAAAAGGCGGAAGGTCAAAATATTTAAAATCTTGGTTGATGTGAGTTGTAGGAGGGGGCCCACTCAACGGCTTGTGGCCGACCTCTCCTGACATCTGTCTGTGGGGGAGGGGGGGGGGATTGGGATGTAGATGAATCATTCAAGGGGACAGGTTTTTTAAACGGGCTTCTGACCCCGATACGGTCTTTCCAATGTCTATAGCAACCTGCCAACCTAGATTTTCTGCCAGGGGGCCCCCTTTCCTTGCATCTCCTCCCTGCCACCAGCAACACTTTTTACATTGATCCGCAAAAGTGCGAACAAGGGGATCCTTTCCCGTTGCTGCTGGATTGAACTGCCTTCACCAGACTGTGAAAAAAGGGGCCCCCAGTTACGCTGGATTGACCTGATTTCATGCAACTGAACAACGGACCCTTCTCTACCGCTGGATTGATTTGACTTCATGCAGACTGTGAAAACGGACCCTTTCCCGTCTGTGTATTGCCCCCTGACTTCATGCAGACTGTGAAAAAACGGATCCCCCAGTCTACTGCTCCATGACCTGATTTCATGAACTTGAACAACGGATCCTTCCTCTACGCTGGTTGACCGACGTCATGCGACTGTGAAAAAAGGGACCCTTCCGTCACTGCCCCTTTTTGACCTGACTTCATGAGACTGTGAAAAAACGGATTTTCCGTCTACTGCCCCATTGACCTGACTTCATGAGACGTAAAAAACAGATCCCCCAGTCTCCCGCGGATTAAACTGACTTCATGCAGACTGTGAAAACGGACCCCTTTCCATTACTGCTCCTTTGACCTGCGTCATGAGACTATGAACAACGGATCCTTCCAGTCTCCGCTGGATTGCCCTGCTTCAGCAGACTGTGAAAAAGGGATCCTTCCCGTCTACTGTGAATTGACCTACTTTATCAGACTGTGAACAAGGACCCCTTCCATTACTGTCCTTTGACCTGACGTCATGCGGGGACGGAAAAGGATCCTTCCAGCTACTGCTCCTTTGCCCCTGACTTCATGTAACTTGGGAACAACGGACCCCTTCCATCAAGCGGATTGAACTACATCATGCAGTTGGAAAACAATGGACCCTTTCCCAGTCTACAGCTGGATTGAACTGCTTCATGCAGACTGTGAAAAAACGGACCCTTCCCCAGTCTACTACGGGTTGACCTGACTTCGTGCAGCTGGAACAAGGATCCTTCCAGTTACGCTGGATTGCCCTGATTTCATGCAGAGTGAAAAAAGGGATCCTTCCGTCCATGCTCTTTGGCCCTGACTTCTGCGATGAAAAGGGACCCTTCCAGTCTAGGGCTTGGATTGACCTGATTTCGTGCAGACGTGAACAACGGACCCTTTCCCTCTGCTGCTGGTTAAAATGTTTTCATGCAGACAGTGAACAACGGACCTTCCAGTCTATGCTCCTTTGACCTACTTATGCAAAAGTGAACAACGGTCCTTCCAGTCTCCCCTGGATTGAACTGACCATGCAGCTGTGAACAGGACCCTTTCCAGTCTATGCTGGTTGACCTGACTTCATGCAGCTGTGAACAACGGTCCTTCCAGTCTACTGCTTTTTTGCCCCTGACTTCTGAGATGTGAACAACAATTCCTCCCACTACGCTGGATTGACCGGACTTCATGCAGACTTAAACAGGGGACCCTCCCAGCCGGGGATTGACCTGCTTCATGCGTGGAAGGGGATCCTTCCCATCTACTGCTTCTTGACCGACTTTCATGCCGCTGTGAACAAGGGACCCTTTTTCCAGTTACTGCTGGATTGACTGCTTTATGCAGACTGCGAACAACGGATACCCCACTACGCTGAATTGACCGATTCAGCGATGTGAACAACTGATCCTTCCCATCTACTGTGCACAACCCCACACACACACACCACAAACACACACACACACACACACACCACACATCGGGAAAACCACGCGCACGCCCCCCCCCACCCCACACACACACACACACACACACACAACACACAACCACACACACACACACACAGGGGGAGACAAAGAGAGAGGGGGCCTTTGCGCCGCAGGGGCGCCACTTTTTTTTTTTTCATGTTTGTGCTTCCGTCTTTTTTTCTTTTCTCTCTCTCTTCTCTCCCCTCTCTCTCTTCCCTTTTCCCCTTTTCTCTCTCCTCTCTCTTTTCTCTCTCTCTCTCTCTTCCCCTCTCTCTCTTTGTTTGTGACGTCCGTCCGTCCATCTCTCTCTTCTCTCTCTCTCTCTTCTCCTCTCTCTCCTCTCCTCTCTCTCTCTCTTCTCTTGTTCTGTCTGTTTTCTGCCTGCCTTTCTCTCTCTCTCTCTCTTCTCTCTTTTTTCTCTCTTTTCCCCCTCTCCTTCTCTCTCTCTCTCTCTTCCCCCCCCCCTTTCTCTTTTCTCTCTCTCTCTCTCTTTTCTCTCTCTCTCTTTGTTTCAATGCAAAAATTCTTAACCCCCCCGTGTTTTTCGGGGACTGAATCAAAAGGGAAAACTGCAGTGGTGTCAATTTCGTTTTCTGCAGAAGGGGCCCACGATCTGTGACGGCGGGGGACAGTGCAGTGAGTTTTGGCCCAGTCTCTCTCTTCTCCCCCTCTTCTACTCTCCTCTCTCTCTCTTCTCTCTCTCTTCTTCTCTCTTATATAATTAATTATATATTATATATATATTTATAAAAATATATAGAGAGAGAGGGAGAGAAAAAGAGGGGGAGGAAAGAGGTGGTTGTGTGGGGGTTACTCCTCTCTTCCATAATAATATATATATATATAATATATATTTTTTTATATATAATTATATTATATTTAAAATATATATATAAACACACACACAACACCACACCACAATATATATAAATTAATAATTATATATTATATTTTAAAATTTATTGTGTGTGTGGTTTTTGTGTGTGTTGTGGTTGTGTTAAAATTTTTAAAAATTTATATTAAAATTTTTAAAAAATTTATTTATTTTTATATTTTTTTTAGGGAGGGGAGAGGAGAGATGTACCAAAAACCACACACCACCACACACCCCAAAACCCCCACAAACATTATTTTATATATATTTATATATTAAAAAATATATATTTTATATATATATATATATATATAAAATTTCGGGGGTTACTGTCGGGACCCAGTCCTATTTTTTAATATATATATAATATTATATTTATATATTTTAAATATTTATATATATATATATTTATATTATTATGTATATATATATATATATATATTATATAATAGTTTCGTATTTTTAAAATGCCTAAAAAAATTTTTTTAAGTGCTCAACCCTTGGGAGAACTTTAGTTAAACTTTAAAAGGGGAATCTTAAAACTATCTACAAATTTGTTTCGAGCGTGTTGGCTGTCATCAGGAGGGTTTTTGTTTTGCCCACCCCCGATTCATTAGCGTGGGGGGGGGAGGTACCTTTAGGTTACCCCTTTTGGGGCTATTCCCTTTAGGTCTATTCCCTTTGTCTATTTCCTTCCCGGGATTTCGTTACGTTTTAGGGATAGGGGTTTGTCCCTAACTATCCTATCCCTAACCCTATCCCTAACCCAACCCCATCCCCAACCCCATCCTTAACCCTATCCGATCCCCAACCCTTCCTAACCCTTCCCATCCCTAACCATCCTTTAAACCCCACCCGGTCCAACCCTTCCCTAAACCCCATCCCTTCCCTAACCCTATCCTAACCCCTCCCTAAAAAAACCCCAAAATATCCCTAAGACTTAACGAAATGTCGGAAGGAATAACTTTAAAAAGGGGAAAGACCAAAAGGGGGAAAGACCTAAAGGGGGAAAAGAAAAAAAGGGCCCCCCCCGTTGGGGTCCCGTTTGCGGTTTTTTTGCCCCTTCGGGGGTTTGGGTAGGCTGCACGTGTTTTTTTTTGGGGTTTTAGGGTTTTTTTTTTGGGTGTGTTTTCATAACAAGATTTCCATTTTGATTGAGTTTTTACTATTCTGTTTTGGGGGTTTTTAAAATTTCTATGTGGTTTGTAGTTTAAAACCCTTTTTCGTTAAAATAGGTTTTCACCTTTTTGAACATTTCTGTATGGTGATGCTCTTTTTATATTTTCCAGGTTTTTTTGTGCTTGTTTTTTTGCTCTTTAAATTTAAGATATATTTTTCAGTTCTTTTGGTTTTTTTTTTTTTCTTTTCTAAAGATGTTTGTCGTTTTCAATTTTTGGTTTTGAAGTGGTTTTTTAGTGTCCCTTTTTGGTTTCTTTTTTTTTTTCGATGTCCAACCCGGTTTTCATCGTTGTGAAGACATTTATTGTTTAGTGGACTACCTTTTTTGGGGCAATTGCAAGTTTCCTTTCTTTACCCTTCTTTTGGGTGTTGATTTTCATTTTTTTGGGTGCGTCCCAAATTTGGGTTTTTGAGGTTGGGCATACTGATACGATGGTTGACAGTGTTTTTGTTTAATTTTTTGGACAGTTTGTGTTTTTTTGGAAAAGAAGGTTTAGGGTTTTTAAGAATTCTTTCCCCATGTTTTTTTGAGTTTCCCGTCGTTTGGGGGGTTAACCATATGATTTTTTTTTTCCCATTTTTCTTTCTTTTTTTTTGTTTTTTTCTGGGTTGTATTGTAATTTTTTAATTGTATCCCCTTGTTTGAAAGCCTCCTGGGATTTATGGGTGCATTTTTTGAAAAAACTCCTTTACTGATGACGGTTTGATGTTCTTGTTTATGCCCTGGGGTATGGGTGTTTAATAAAGTGGGGGATGGTTACTTTTTTTGTTAAAAGAGGGGTTTTCGTTGGGTTTCTTGTATGGTTTTATATATGTGATTGTTGGATCCATGTTTGCTAAATATTCCCAAAATTTTTGTTTGCTTCAATGGGAATCTTTAAGTTTTTGGGGTTTTTGGAAAATTTTGCTAGTTCTTTCTTCTTGTTTCGAGGTTCTTGGATTGTTGGTTAGGCAGCAAGGCCATCTCTCTGAAAAGTCCGACTTTTTTTCCGAGTTTTTTTTTTATGTTGGACAGCATGAATAGTCCGACCATTCACTTTTTTCTGCCCATCATTGATCCCCGGTTAGTCGAATGTTTTTTTTCAGTTTATTTTCCTGACCAGGTTTCATTTTTGCTGTGTAGTAAAGGGGGCCCACACGCATAAACTCGGCGGGGGGGGCAAACAAAAAACCCTCCTGATGACAGCCAACACGCTCGAAAAAAAATTTGAGATGGTTTAAGATTCCCCTTTTAAAATGTTTAACTATATATATAAATATAAATATATTAATATTATTTTTATATATATTATATATATTAAATTATATATATATATTAAATTGAAATTTTAAAAAAAAGCTTGTTTATGTCTTAGATTGAAAAATGGGGGAGTACCCTTCATCCCGCAGTGGCAGAGTTTGCCTAACTAACGTATGTTTTGATGGGTGGATGGGGAAAAAAAAAAATAAATCTTCTAAATGCTTTATTTTTCCCCATCCACCCACTCAAGCACATATGTTAGTTGGGAGAATATCTGCCCCTGAGGGATAATGCGTATCTCCCCCCTTTTTTCAATTAAACATAAGAGAAGCTTTTTTTTAAAAATTCAATATTTTTTGCAGTCATTGCAACCCAAGTGCTCTGTAATTTTTGGAACGGTGCCCGGGACTTATCCTTGGAATTTATTATTTTTTTTTTATTAAAATAATATATTTATTTAAAAATATATTATATATATATTTTTAATATTTTAAAAAATTTATAAATATTTTTAAGGGGGATACGGGTTAGGTAGTCAACCTCGTTTTAAAAATTGTGGGCTCTATATATTTTATACTTTTTTTTAAACCTTGTTTGTTCTCTAAAAATTGCAAAAAAGTCCTATATTTCGGTTTTTTTGTTCAAATAAACTTGAAAAAATCGTCGAAAAGGGCTTAGGTAATATACAGTTTTAAAAAAACATTTTAGCAATCTTTAAAGCCATATTGGGACGTATTTTTTAACGAATATAAGGTGTAAAAAAGTATCATTAATAGGGGATAGAAAATAAACTGATAACTGCCCCGTTTTCATTTTTTTATCCAACTTTTTATTCTTTCACGCGGTCACCTTACCGTGTATGATAATACTCTCGCTGATATTTTAATAAAAAGTGTTTTGTCCAACCCTTTTCCAAAATTTTCAAACAAAAGTAAGCTATATCTTGCCTGTTTTTCAGTGGGTTTCTTTTTGTTCTTTTTGGGCGGTTTGTTGTTAGTTTTTGTAAATAGTTTCTTTGCGAGTGGCTTGTAGTACTAAATGTCAGTGTGTGTGTGGTGTTTTTGTGGTGTTGGTGTGTGTGTGGTGTGTGTGTGTTGTGTGTGTGTATGTGTGGGTGTGTTGTGGGGTAGACTATGGGGTTGGAAACCCAGTGACGTCACAAGAAGAAGACCATGCGTTGTGGTGCCAACTGTCTTGAAATTTTTGTGTTCTGCAAACCCGGACTTTTTTTCTGCTTATGGGGCCCTTGCGGGATGACTTCATCAGCGTGTTGTGTGTGTTGTGTGTGTTGTGTGGTTTTGGTGTGTGTGTGTGTGGTGTGTGATGGTTGTCTCTGCTTCAAGATTTCACTGGCGATGCCCCCGCCAAACTTTTTCCGATCTCCTTCAATATTGCCCATCACGAACCTCCCTCCCCCCGACACCCGGGGCCTTCCGTTCCCCAGTTTTCCGCCCCCTCTAAAAGCATGGCGGAACGAGCTTTCTCATACGCGCTCCCAAATTGGAAAAAAATCCCCCCATGACAAAAACATTCTAAAAACCCTTTTTTCCTTTAAAAACCCCCCGAAAACCACCTTTTTCAAAATATAAGAGACAGTCATTTTGATAGTTGATTACTCTTGTTGTTTGTGGATCGCTTAGGTTTGTGTTGTTGCGGCTGTTTTGATTGTGTGTCTGTGCGTGAGAGTGTTGTGCGCGTGGGAGATAATGGGAGAGACCTTTGTTTTTCATTTCTGAGCGTTTTTTAAAGCTTTTTTCTTTACATTTAGCAATTGTATTTTTTCTGCCTTTGTAAAGCGCCTTGTGCCGTGGAAGGCGCTATATAAATCCCCATTATTATTATTATTATTATTATGCGTG
>CM031624.1:4332042-4334542 GCA_018398815.1 Conus ventricosus | reverse complement strand
CTCCCCAGGGTAGAGTTAAAATACGCACGTGTCCAAAATAACTCCCGGGGAGTTACTTTCGATCAAGAAATGTTTTGAAACAGCTGACTCCCGGGGAGTTACAAATAGAAGGGGGGAGTCATTCTGACCTTATGCCAGGATTGCACCCCCCCTCCCCCTCCCCCCCCCCCCCCCACACACACACTTGAGAGACACTTGACACATGAGAGACACTTGACACATGACACTTGCAAATTTTACTTGACAAGGATAAAGATCTTAGGCTAACATAAAAGCATATTAATCCAATTTGTCTTTGATAAAAACTAATAATAGTAAACAAAACTGACAAGAAGCCTGCAGAGAGAGTGGGGGGGGGGGGAGGGAGAAGGAGAGAGAGAGAGGGAGGGTAGTAAAAGTAAGAAAGAAAAACAGACAGACAGACAGACAGAGAGAGGGGGAGTGTGGGGGGGACTCTAGAGGCAGAGACACTGGGATAGATAATCAAATAGACAGGCAGACATAGAGACAAGCAAAGAGAGAGGGAGAGAGACTAACAGAGGCAAACAGACAAGCAACAAGGCAGACAGACAAGCAAGGAAAGTGAGAGAGTGAGCGAGAGACTGAAAGAAAGTTGGGGGTGGGGAGAGAGAGAGAGAGAGAGAGAGAGGAGAGAGAGAGAGAGAGAGGGAGACAGACAGGCAGACAAACAGAGAGAGGGGGAGGAAGGGGGTGTATATCAAATAGAGAATGTAAATATGTTCGTTCACGACCACCCATGTGATTCTGCCCGAAAACCCCCTTTTTCACATACAAATCACGTCCATCACATATCAGTTTTGGCCAAAATTAACACCTGTTTTTAAACAAAATTAACGCCCCAAAACAGCAAATATTGACGTATTTAGCACATTGAAACGGGGGTTTCCGTGCAGAATAACATGGGTGATCGTGAACAAACATATTTACATTCTCTCCAGACACATAAAAATTAACGCCCGCGGGACTGAGTCCTTCTTACTATTCTAACATGTTCTTCTACTTCTAGCACTATCAATAAATTAGAAAAAACAACCGGTTTTCCGTCTTGATTAACTATTTTTACATCCAATGAATTTAAAGAAACCTCAATTAATTCTTTAAATTCACTGTCTCCGCCAAATCTATGTAACTGATAATCGCAAAACCCTACATTAGTTGGCGGCAATGCTCGTAGAACAGTAGATGGATAGCCATTAAACAAATTAGTATCTGTTTTTAACTGTTGTAAATGGACATACAAAATTGGGTTCACGAGAAAATCAGATGGTCTACTGCCTACATACTCATAAAGACCGCCTTTTAAGTACATATGTGTTTTAAATATGATATGTTTCACCACTATCATAAAAGCCTAAAATTTGAGCAAGGCCTCTAGGAAAAACGTACTCCCTTTTTTCTTCAAGTTCTGGAAAATTCATAGTAACTATAAGATTTGCCTCATTAATTTTTTAACTTAATGTTAAAATTGCTAAATACTTCTCTTAAAGAACAAAAGTTGTAGTAACCATCGGGTATTTTTAAATGTTTTAATAGATTGCCTTGCCCATCCTTAACATCTACCCAGTTATTCTTATCTTTTTCAGATATGTTAATCCATTTTATTTTAAACCCAATTTCTCTAAGGGTAATCCTACAATCGCCGCGCCTATTTTCAATTGGGTGCGTTAAGAACACACGCTCGTTTTGCTTGGTTATATAGATGTACATCCTTTTTATAACTATTTAAAAAACTAATTTTAAAAATGGAACCTTTTAAATATAACGAAAGCGCCACTTACGATGTAGGAGCGTTTTATAACCCCAAATCTTTAGACTTCAGCAATTTAACCATTGCAGTAGATGAATATAATGGCTTCCAAGTTAGACTTGTAAACCCACTAACTAGATATTTAAATCCGCCAATAAAGAGTGACAGAGTGCCATCAGCATGGGCATCCCACCCTATGGCTTTTTTTTCAGAATCAGTTAAATTTTGCCATTTACTGCGCAACTACTGGCTGCGGTGTTTCATATGCAAACCATTTAAACCATCCTAATCTTTTAGTAAGGGCAGTATATAACTTTCATGTTTATTACCAGTATAGACGAATACTAACTGAACTACAAGTGCCCCTCCCTAACGACAACGCGTTTAATCCATTTAACAGCCCAATGGACAATAACGCATATGAAAGAATCTGCAATGAATTTAACATTAAACCCTCAACTAACTTTAGACAAAAGTTAGACCACAATCATGGGTTAGGAACATTGTATTTGTGGGGTGCAAAAAGAGAATATACTTATGACTACTGGCCCGGCCACACCTCTTTCCAACCAAACGCACAAGTTCGATTGGGATCCATAGAACAAAAACATCCTAATGCTTGGGCAACATTTATCTTAGATGAAGTAAAGGCCTAACAATGCAGGAGTGCACAAGACTTAAGACTCCATAAATACATTTGTGTTATTAGAGCGCAAGCAAAAAATTTGTTTC
>CM031624.1:4313847-4331042 GCA_018398815.1 Conus ventricosus | reverse complement strand
GGTTATTCAAATTGTGCTCCCATCTTGGCGGTTCATATCAAGGAGTCTCTGTTTGAATGGGACTGGACAATTACCATCACATCACCCACTCCCTGGAGCAAGCCATACAAATCAAAACCAGTTCTATTCAGTAAAACTCATTCTGATACCCATTTCTGTTGCCGTTTAAGTCCCAAAAATTCTGAGCATCCCTGTACGCTTGCTTAGAGTAAGCGCTTATCATTCATATCTAACAATCTGAACAAAATTTCAAAGTTTTCATAAAACCAATTGGATAATAGAGGGTGTCTGCGAGCTCATACCATAAAACCATGTGGTTTGGTGTTCGTAGGGCAACGTGTAAGGTATCTTATGCAGGCAAAACAATGAAATTTTTTAAGTAGGATACGTCCTTTACCAAGATACTCCATATCTCAGTCAGTGTACCAACAAAACAGGTTGAATCATGGTATCAAATATTTTTAAAAAAGGTTTTTCTTGTCCATTTGGATGAGAGAGCTGTGAGCTTTTTAGAACCTCAAATTCAAGGCCTTTTTTACCTTTGACTGCAAGCTGTTTTACACTGTGCTCATAATTCATTGACGTGGGTAAATGTAAAGCCTAAATACACATAACTAATTTACAACTTCAATGTTAGTACCATTGAATGGAAACCATGCTTCTGCCTTCCTAGCTGCCCTCCTTCCTGAAAACCATGATCTGCTTTGTCAATATTTCAGTTAGTCCGAGTTGGTGCACCATTTTCCATACACAAACGAGCTTGCGCTGTAGCCACTAGCGAACATACTATAATGCTAGGTCATCCACAAACAGCAAAATAAAAAAGTTCAACAAGATCTGGTATCAATGGATTACCATGTTTGCCGATTCCGTGACAGTTCTGCAAGCTCATTAATAATTACAAGCAAAATGAGTTGGACTTAGGACACAACCTTGCGCCAGCCTTGGGGAACATTCAACAAGCTTCGGTGAGTTCATTTGAACTCTAACACTGCAGTCCCTGTCAACCTCGCAGTGATGTCGAGGAGAAGGACTAGCGCAACAGCCCAAACACACTACTCACAGCATGCTTACGATCTCATTCATAAATCATGCATTCGTCACATCAAACACAATAGTAAGTCTATAACTTTACTACACATGATCATAGAACGAACTTCAATCATGCATATGGAATCAAACAAAATAAAACATTCTCTCTTTCCTGAACTTCACAAAATCATTTATGTCTAAACATCATTAACTAACCCGGTATAAATAGACTTCTACTTTACCTGGCCAGGTGATCATAAATATTCACGAATCACTGTCTTTTTCTTTCCTTTTTTTTTTCTTTTCACTGTCACTTCACAAGCACAACACAACGGCTGGCACCGTCAGGTTAGACTACTGGCACGCGGTCCGAGCTGGACTGCAGGCACTGGTCAGGTTAACTGCTGGCGTTGTCAGGTGGACTGCCGAAGACAGTGGTGCTGGGCCAAGTATGAGGTCGAACCCCTGTTAAGAAGGAACAGTGACAATCAACACGATCAGTTCTCCTTTCTTTCTTCCTGCATAAACGCCTTGCACTCTCCTCTCTCTCTTCTAGTCTGCTCTATTCAAATGGAAATGTTGCTTTTCCTTTTCTTTTCATTTCTTTCTTTTCCCTCATCATTATTAGCAACTCTCTCTCTCCACATCCTCCTTATCCTTCCTCTGCAGACTATCTCAAGCTAATCTCTCAACGTTGGTTCTCTTCTCTCCTCCCCTCATCTCTCTGCTGCTTCTCTCTCGAGCAGACTACACCCAGAACTCTTCCTCTCTCTCACTCTGTCCCTCTTTTTTCCCTCGTTTCTGCTCATTCACTCCCGCCAATTCCTATCTTATCTTAAAACTCATCAGTCAAAGGGCGAGTACATTGGTCATATTTTTACCGCCTCGAACCCGAATTATATCTCCCTCTAATCCATTGGATATTCAAATCATACAGGTCCACGCCTACACAGCCTTACTCTCTGTGTGGTCAATTGTCAATTAATTGATTTAGCTGAATTCACCCCCCCACACACTACCTTCCCCAACTCTCGTTCCGGCGACGTCGTAAATTGGCTAGATTCAGTCTGGATCCAGGCGTCGAGACTCGTCTGACCAGACATGCGAGGCTCCGGTCAGCTATTAGTCCTGACTGGCTGGACCGTACCGTCTCCGTAGAAGGATTAGATTAGTCTCCCTCGCTGTGCTCAAATGGCTGGATGAGTCTATCCGGGCGTCGAGACTCTTTGACCAGACACTCGAGGCGTCGTTCAGCTACTTAGAGTCCGTCCTGGCTGTACAGACACGTCTCAGTGGAGCCACTCAGCTATCTTAATTTGGCGGACCCGACACATGGGCCCGTCTACCTAGCGCTCAGAAATATTTGAGTTGAGCTTATGTCCAAACAACCTGGACCACGACTTTGGTTGTGTATTTTTTTGTCTGTGACAATTTCCCCCCCCCCCCCCTTTTGGCAAAAAAGACTATGCACCGCTTGTCTCAAACAACTGTACAAAAAAGACAACAACCGAATTTGCTGCCACACAGCTTACACGTGCAAAGTTAAAATACTTTAACAACCAACGTTTTTATAAATTATAAAATATATCATTAGTGAAATACCACTCCATATGAGTTATCATTGATGCGGCGCTCTTGCGTTATTTCGACTCCATTTTTACAACGAGTCCTCTGTGCGCACCTATGCTATTCCCCTACCCTGGCGGATTGCCACATCATCTATTCACAATATCTATGAAAAGCACAAATAAATATGATCACGATTCCATGACACTCACTGAGGAATCTCCATCCTCACTTATTGCAAATAATGACATCACTACACCAATCGACTTGATGCTCCAAGCATAACTACATTCACATGAACAAGTCTCACACAGAAAATATGAACAAGTCCCACACAGAAAATAGAACCATAGCCAACTGGGAATGACCCACATCCACTTCACCATAACTGTAATTCAACACAAATTAATCAACAAAGGCACCCCCGGAGAATGACTGACTCCTCTGAGGTTGCAAGCTTGCTAGACTACACGGCTTAAGTAGTCAAGCCCGACATTCTTGGTCGACCTGGATGTACAGCACACGAAACCTGTAGGACGAGCTGCAATGCCCATTGCCCAACTAGCACTCTGCTGTTTTTCAACTGCGCTCCTGCAGGATGGAGAGTGAGGTTGATGATCAGTCTCTATCACGAACTCATACCATACAAGTAATTTGTGGAATTTCTGCACGCCCACACAACGGCTAAACAACCATCTCTACAGTTGCGTACCCTTCTACACACTTTGTCAACTCCTGCTAGCATACTCTCACAGGAAACTCACCCCTCATGCCTCCTGCAACAAATACTGCACCTACTCCACCGCCATGATGCATCTGTCCGCACAAAATGGTTTTGGACATATCTGGTTAGCTCAAGATGGACGGAACCTATCTTTCCAACAACCGTCTGCAGTGGCTTGCTCTTCAGCGTCTGACCACATCGACACTGCCGGTTTTCCCTGCCTGAACCAAATCACGAGAGGACTCGTGATTGCTCTGCGAATTTGGAAACAAACTCCCTATAAAACCAATAAAACCTAGCAGACACCTGACTTCTGTATTGGTCTTTGGTCTCTCTGAAATTCATCATCTTCTCCCCTTTCTCTTCCGGCTGCTTTTGTTCGCCTACCGACAACAAAACCTAGGACCTCCTACTGTCCTAGCCCATTCGTTACAGTGACACATCCGTATGACTCTTCTGGAAACTTAGGCAACAAAATCCTCCCCTTCTTCTTCTGGGTCCTCTTTCACCTCATCAATTATTGCTGCTGCGCCTAGTCTGGTCTCACGCTGAATATATTGCGGAGAAAATTCGCATGGAAAAGTTTAAAGTTTCCATTCACAATCAATTCGGTAATCCCGACCGACCTTTTCAGTGATGGTGAATGGTCCTTTCCAATGCATCACAGCTTGTGTGACCCGTGGGAAGAGTAACCGGACTTGATCTCCCACCTTGAGGGATTGCTTCCTCACCTTCCTGTCATAATGCTTACTTCTGAACGACCATAGCCTCCTGCAAAACCATCCCTTGCAAACTTCATGACCATACCGTGCCCACCTTTTGAAAAGGCAGATTTAGGCCAATCAGATCAACAGCCACCCTCCTGAAGGTGTGTCAATTAAAGGAGCTGTTTTAAGAGGCCCTTCCTCTTCACCCCTTCATGTGGCTGACCTTGACAAACACGTCACATTACATGCAGAACCGCTTGATGTCTGCCATTGACCCTGGCCAATGAAAATCATCAAAGATACGTCAGCTGTTTTGCTGTGCCGAGATGACCCGCCCATGAGCGACTCGTGACCCCACTGACATGACAGATGTCACGATAACATGCTGGTTACCTCTAACAGAGTTGTCACATTACGTGTCATTCCCCTTGGTGAAAACTCGTACAACAGCCCGCCTTTTCACAATAAATTCTGTCTGCACCTCCGCTAACCACCTGTTTCTCTCCACCTCTTGCAACTCCCAAGACATCACGAGTGAAGGGTCTTGGTTTCCTGCGCTGCCCAAAACTCCACAGCGACACATCTATGCCTGACTCCATTGCTGGAACGACTAACGGTTTATCAACCATTTCCTCCTTCTTGCTCCGTGTTTGAACTGCTGCCCCTGTAGCAGTCAACAACTCAGGATCCCCCTGTATCCCTTGCACCTGGAAATTTCCAATGATCAATCACAAAGGGTGTTCTTTCTCCCATCACCAGCGCAGACAACTCGCCTGAGAAGTAAGGGTAACGTACTTCTAAACTTAGCACTGGAAACTCCCTCAGCAGTGCCGTCGAATGTAGAGTACAGGTTGGATTTCCCTGTCAAATCCCCTTTTACTCGATTCTCGACCAGGCGGTGATCTAACTACACCACATGAACATCCAGTGTCTCGTAACACTTTCACCCTCTGCTTGGCCATCCACCTTACTCCACTGGTAACGAACCACTCAGCCTAGTTCCACTCCATCCTTACACTGACTGCTTGTCCATGCTAGCATAGGCCGCACTTCTCACCCTCTTCAGACTGAATTCCTTTTGGTTCCACGGCAGGTTCGTTTTCCCTGGCGACCCTTATCCACCTCTTGCAAACAGGCTGCTGCCTTCTGGAACCACATGCGACAATCCCTCGCCACATGTCCCTGCTATGTGACAATGAACACCTAATGTCCGCTTTGCCCTTCCTTCTTGCCTCCATCCAACCACATCTGGGTTTGCAGCTTTGCAGAAAACTCTCCATAGTCCCCTTGCACTCTCTCACCTGTGCCTGGCACCTGATTCTCCATCACCAAAGGTGCCCAAACGTGCCTCTCTAAACACCACTGCTAACTTCAACAACTCCCTGCTGTCTCTGCTGTCTCTCTTTCAAATGTAAAGTTAACACAGGCCGCAACCTGCAAAATCTGTTCATTCATAACTACTCTTTCAATTCAGCGAACTTCCTTTTTCCGTACCACTCAACCTCTAAACCATTTAACAAAATAGTGATCTAAACGTGCACCAAACTGAGTGTACGTTTCCCCTGCTTGCAATCTACTGAACAAAATTTCTTTCTGATCCTTCCTCTGTGAGGTCAAACCCCTTCATCAAGACTCCTTCACGGCCCCAAAAATCAGTTGTTGTTCTGCCGATAACGCAGTGAAAATCTGTAATGCCTTACCCGTCAATAGCGCTGACAAAATGACTGCCCACCTTCTGGGGGGCCAACCCTGACTGGTCGCGAACGTTTCGAAACGACTGATGTATGCATCATCGAATCTGTTCCTTCAGAGAATTTTGGCAACTTTGGTCAGGGAGCATAACTGCGCACAGGGTCACTGGAAACTAAACTTACCATCATCGGTGGTCTCCCTCTGTACTTTCATCTCTCTAACTCTATTTGAACCCTTAATCGTTCTGTTTCCTGCGTTTCGCTAGCCTGAATCCTTAATCTTTTGTTTCCTGCGTTTCTTTATCATTGTTAGCCTGAATCCTTAATCTTTCCGTTTCCTCCTTCTTTCTTTCTGTTTCCTGCCTGCTATTTCTCCAGCGACACGTCGTCTTTCCGCTCGCTCATCCCTTTCCATCTTTGCTGGTTTTCAACGAATGCACGCAACTCATCTCCTGAGTAGCCTAAATCACGAGCGAACGCTCACAAGTTGTTCAATAGGGGTGTTCTTTTCTTCCGCCATTATCTTCTTTTTTTTTTTTTTTGAACAAGATTTTATTACTACGACAGCCAAACTGGTGGTTACCGACACGGTGACGCAATAGCACAATCCTATGAATGATAATATTAGCTTGGGACAAACGTAATTAGTTTTTATAAGACGCCCAGCGCCTGACCCAACTATGAGAGCGAATTATAGGCAATCTGTGCGAAATAAGTATCTGGGGCTGAAATGCCAAGCCTAGTTTTAAAATATCTTGGAAGCAATGCCAAGCCTAGTATTTAACTATCTTGGGAACATACAGTAGACAACACCTTGTCTTAGGATTAAACACTTGAATCCCACCCAGCTCCTCTCTGAGAAGTTGAACAATTATAATAAATGGGCCAGAATATCCTGGCAGGCTCGCCAATAAATTGTCAACCTCGCAGTGATGTCGATGGAGGAAGGACTAGCGCACAGCCCAAACACACTCACAGCTTGCTTACGTTTCCATTCATATATCATCCCATTCGTCACATCAAACCACTAGTAAAGTCTATAACTTTACTACACATGTCATAGAACAAAACATAAATGCTTAGGGAATTTCAAACAAAATAAAACATTCTCTCTTTCTGAACTTCACAAAAATCATTTTTTCTAAAACATCATTACTAACCGGGTATAAATAGACTTCTACTTTACCTGGCCAGGTGATCTTAACTATTCACGAATCACTGTCTTTTCTTTTCCCTTTTTTTTCTTTTCACTGTCACTTTCACAAGCACAACAAAGGGGCTGGCACGGTCAGGTTAGACTACTGGCACCGGTGAGCTGGACTGCTGGCACTGGTCAGGTTGACCGCTGGCGTTGGTCAGGTTGGACTCCCGATGAAAGTGGCGCTGGCCAAGTATAAGGTCGAACCCCGGTTAAGATGGAACATGACTATCAACATCGATCTGTTCTCCTTTCTTTCTTCCTGCATTAACGCATTGCACTTTTCTCTCTCTTCTAGTCTGCTCTATCAAATGGACATGGTTGCTTTTCTTTTCTTTTTCTTTTCTTTCTTTTCCCTCTTCATTAGTTAGCAACTCTCTCTCTCCACATCTCTCCTTAGTCCTTCCCTGCAGACATCTCGTGCTAATCTCTCAACTTGGTTCTCTTCTCTCCTCCCTCATCTCTCTGCTTCTCCCTCGAGCAGACCTACACCCAGAACCTTTTCCCTCTCTCTCCTCTGCCCTCTCTTTTTCCCTGTTCTGTTCCCTTTCACTCCCGCATTCCTATCTTATCTTAAAACTCATCTGTCAAGGGCGGTACCATTGGTCAGTATTTTTAACCGCCTCGAAACCGAAGTTATCTCCCTCTAATTCCATTGGATATTCAAATCATGACAGTCACGCCTACACGCCTTACTCTCTGTGGTGGTCAATTGGTCCTTTAATTGATTAGCTTGATTTCACCCTACCACACACAACCTTCCCTCTCTTCGTTCCGGCGACGTCGTAAATTGGCTAGATCAGTCTGATCCAGGCGTCGAGACACGTCTGACCAGCATCGAGGCGTCGGTCAGCTACTTAGTCTGACTGGCTGGCCCGTACCGTCTCGTAGAGGATTAGGATTAGTCTCCTCGCTGTGCTCAAATTGGCTGGTGAGTCTGACCCGGGGCGTCGAGACTCGTTTGACCAGACACGAGGGTCGGTCAGCTACTTGTCCGTTGGCTGGGACAGACCGTCTCAGTGGCCTCTCGTATGTTTAATTGGCTGGACCGACACATGGGCCCGTTACCTACGCTCCAGAATATTGAGTTTGAGCTTATGTCCAAACAACCTGGACCACGACTTTGGTTGTTTATTTTTTGTCTGTGACAGTCCCCTTAAGATAAATTTTTCCTTTGTTTGCGTTCAAAAATTTGAATGATAAACCTGCCTGTGTAATGACCCAAGCAGAATGTCACGCTTAATTGTATCAACGCTTTTTGGAGATCGATAAAGGCGACATAAAGCTTCCCACCAGGTCTAGACAAGTACTTCTGCGTTAAAAGATACAACGAAAATACGTGATTTTGAGGTTGAAAAACCTCGTCTAAACCTGCCTGCGTTTCTCCAATTTTTTCATTCGCTTCCAGCCAGTTGTAAAGTCTTTTATTGAGGATTGAGGTGTAGCATTTACCAAGTGAGCCAGAAGCGATTTTCCCCCTTTATAATTGTCGGTGACACGGGGTTGCCTTTTTTTTTAAAATGGGGACTATTACGGGCATTTGACCAATTTCAGGGTACTGGCCTTTATCAAAAATATTGTTGAAGTATTCATTCAAAAAGTGGACAACATGGGTTCCCGCTGTTTTCAGCATTTCAGAAGAATTTCTTTGGCCACATGACTTTCCGTTTTTCAATGACTTTTAGCTCTTTGTACCCTCACTCGTGATTTTATCGTCTAGCGGTTTAAGCTGTACATTGGCTTTTGTAGGTGACAGATTAAAGTTGCTCGTTTGATCAGCCAGTTTAGACTGGAACACATTCATAAAATGATTTCCCATTCATATGTCGAGATGCTCTTGGGGTGGTCTGCTTTCTTGCCCGACCGAGCACGCCTTTAACTTTTTCCCAAAAAACATTTGGGATTGTGCAAAGTATCTGAGAGGAGCTGGGCTTTATCCGCCTTGAATCGTTTACTTTTATGTTCCAAAAGTGATTTGTATTCTTTACGTGCCTGAACATATGTGTGCCTGTCACCTGGGTCACGCGTGCGCATAAATGATCGAAGTTTCAATAGTTTCCTTACGAGTATGAGAGAATCTTTGTCAAACCATGTCTCATTAGTAAGGGGCCGCCCAGTTTAACTTTCTTCTTCATACAACACTGGAACTAGTCAAACAATCTACAAATACCTGAAGCGCCAAGTTTATATCAACTTAATCAACCTAACAGCTGTATTTAATTTAGCTTGTGTATCAACGCTAAAAAGCATTTAAGGAACGTATCTGTTTTTTTCCCATTCCACACAAACTTATGAACCAATGAGCCCTGGCGCAGTGATCACTTCTCGTGGTAAATGGCAATGCTACTTAAGAACCAGGACACAGCAAATGATCGGACTCTACACGGCAGTTTCAAAATGTCAATGAATCTAGAACACTCAATACATAAGTCATTGACAAAACAAAAAAGTCTATTGTACTTGATCCTGTTGTTGATACACAAGTGAAACTATCATCAAAGCGAAAGCGGGTAGCAAACCCTTAAGAACTGAACATTGTGTGGCTTTACACATGCTGAGCAACTGCAAACCAAAGTGATTGAATTCCCCAAATCTTGCGAAGTTCTTTCCAGACAGTCATTTTCAAACACCACTCGTGTCCAGTTTGTGCCAAGTCACGGCTGTTGTCCTCACCCGTTCGGGCATTAGAATCGCCACATAACAAAATATAGAAATCTGATTTTTTCTCTATCAGCACTGCTAAACAGTGTTCGATTAATCAATACCAACGCCCTATCGGATGAGCGTATGCAGGTGAAGTCCGAGGAGGAATGTAAAAGAAAATGCACCTGACTGGTTTTTCAGAAGCCAAATGGTTAGCTGACATTTCTAACACGACACAGTTGTCAAGTTCACACTGATGCGTTTAAAATAATTAGTGAAACAAATTTTCGCACCAGAACCATACTCCCCCACTTTTCCTACCTTGTCTACTAAGTTTCTTAGCCGGTGCTGAAAATAATACAAAATCTTTCATAAATTTATTTCAAACTATTACCTACCCAAAAGGTTTTTGTTAAACATATTATGTCATAAGTGTTTAGGAAACTGATAAAGTCACGGGTGTCTACCTTATTTGCAATTTCCCCAACATTATAATTCAGTATCTTCAAAAGAGTAAGTGTACTAGCATGTGTAGGCCTGTGTGACTTGTGAGTGTATGTGTTGGTGCATGTTTTTGTCAACACCGGGCTGGCCATGGGTCAGGCATACAAGGGTCGCAGATGCCCGTGGAGAATCGAACGTAGTTGTTGCGTCTGTATTTGCCACGTGTGACTGCACCCTGAGAGCGGACAGGAAACCACCTCGTCACAGGAACCTGATGGATGATCTCTAATGCCGTGAAGCCTTTTCCGTTTCGTCAAGGTGTTCTGGTGCCACGGGGGTAGTCGTGCTTGACAACCTCTGCACCAGCTGAGTGCAAGGTATCAGTAAAAGATGCCTCCGCCCCCCACTCCACATCCATGGTGATGTGGTCAGCACACTGTTGCAGATGACGACCACCATGCCGCCCCGAGAGGCACTGTGCAGTAAGGGAGCAGCTGTGCTGGTTGTAGCGGGCTGAAAACAGGAGTCGCCGCTATGGTCATATCGGCGGTAGAGTTGTCATGGTCCGGTCGATGAGGTGGGGGGGTGAGTGCGTTGTCCTCGGTCCCCGTTCAGAGGGGGCCAGGCTCCTCAGGTTGTCGTCTGCAGTCCTGTGTTGCTGAGGTGCTCACGGATGAATTTTGCCCCCTTCTGCATGTCCCAGTCCCCGTCTCGGTTATACTTGTCATTGATTAAGGCTGCCAGACTCGTCCCAATGCCCCTGGATTCTGCGATGTCCTCTTCGGCTTCAGCTTCAGAGTAGCTAGGTCTGGGGCGTGGCTGGGGATTGACAACCCCAGCAGCGACGATCTTGCCCCGTCTCAAGTAGCACGTTGGTTTGTTCTCCCACAAAGACTTCAGCGCTCACGTTGGTTGCGGCGTGTGTCAGGACCAAACTTAACGCCATCTTTCTCCATCATTTTTTTGGCTTCTTTGTTCTTCATCAGCATTATCGTGTGATTAAATCTTCGGAAGCTGACGACGACGGGTCTAGCGCGTGAACTGCTTAGTCTACCAACACGGTAAGCTTCGTCGACGTCGTCATTCTTGAAACAATTGAGTCGAGATATTTCTTCATAGTCTGGACCACTGTAGAAAGCAGCGAGTCAGAAGATTCCGTGCTTTCTTCTTTGATGCCGGGTTTTTTTAAAAGTTCTTACGCCGTTGGTTAGCCTGAAGCTGATCGACTTTTTGCTGAAGGAATAGCACACGCTGTCAGATCTTCACCTTTCGATCAAACAGTCCAAAATTTTTGCTGGGGCTCTTGACATATATGTTGAGTGTGGACAACGAGCTCTTGATTGTTGACATGTCTTGTGCTGTGGCGTGGTTTTGAACAGGGAGTTTGTTTCTTTAGCCCTTCATTCCACTCACACAGTCTGTATCTGCTGGGAGAGTGATCCAGTTCTGATCGAGATCTGAGGCCCTGGATTCCCCTTCGATGTTCCCCGACTGCAGCAGTAGCAGCCCCTTGTCAGGAACCATCGCACCATGTCGTGGGGCGGACCCGAACGGGACTTCTTGAGATGAACGAGTAACGTGTTTGCTCTCTTGGCCCGTTTCGCATAAAAACCCATGAACATGGGTAAGAAATGCCCAACGGCAGATCGAAAGTTGCTCAGCGCTAACCGGGAAAATTATAAATACAAGAAAACTTCTAGGAAGTGGAGAAATAAGATTTCCCTTTAGGATGTATGAAAAGGAGTCTTTTCTTCAGCGAAACTTTTTCTAAGTCCAAAAAAACCCTGGTGAGTACGTTATAACAGCTGCACGATTCACTGCGCTGACTGAGCTCTCTATTCACGTCCTTCCTCGACGACGGTCGCCTGTCAACTGAGAGAGAGAGAGAGAGAGAGAGAGAGAGAGAGAGAGAGAGAGAGAGAGAGAGAGAGAGAGAGAGAGACAGATGAACAAAATAGGGAGGGAGGAAGTCTGTATATGGGCTGTTCACAGAAGATGTTCTTTGTTTGAAAATATTTGCTTTTTTCTCGGAAATTAAAGCATATCTGTTATGTATATCATTTTAGGTACTGTATCACTATATCAATGAAAGATAAAGAGTTTTACAAATGTTTGTTGTTTGTTGCCGTAAACTTACTGTTCACAACAACAACAACAACAACACCAACAAAACAAAAAACAAACAAACGAATAAACAAACAAACAGAGAGTTTCTTCTAACATTAGTGCTGAATATCAGCTACATCACAATGTTAATAAGATACAGGCGTATCAAGTACCTATAACGGTGGTGATTACACGTTACCGTTTCTAGTCCCAAGCTTGACTGTTCCATGCAAAAACTAATAAACATTCCTAGGAATACTTTTCTATCAGTTCAAAGCACTTCAAGACTTTGGGAAGGGTGTATTAAGTAAGTTATATACACTACACTTCTTGTGGTAGTTTATAAAGCAACTGTTTGGCTAAACCGCATCGCTTTCCCAGTCAGGTCAATCCAGCAGTAGACTGGAAGGATCCGTTGTTCAGTCTGCATGAAGTCAGGTCAATCCAGCAGTAGACTGGAAGGATCCGTTGTTCACAGTCTGCATGACGTCAGGTCAATCCAGCAGTAGACTGGAAGGATCTGTTGTTCATAGTCTGCATGAAGTCAGGTCAATCCAGCAGTAGACTGGAAGGACCCGTTGTTCACAGTCTGCATGACGTCAGGTCAATGCAGCAGTAGACTGGAAGGATCCGTTGTTCACAGTCTGCATGAAGTCAGGTCAATGCATCAGTAGACTGGAAGGATCCGTTGGTCACAGTGTGCATGAAGTCAGGTCATGTCGGCAGTAGACTGGAAGGTTCCTTTGTTCTGCACTATTGTAGACTCAATGTGAATAGTGTTGTCTTGTGGCAGGCAAGAAGATGCGAGGAGGGTTCCCATTGGCAGAACGTCTATGGTTGGCAGGCAGCAATAAAAATCTGTAAACACCGTAGTCAGGATCAATAGCCAGTTTGAAAGTCCTGTCCTCTTGAATGATTCAACTCCATCCCACATCCCACCCTCTATCGCTTAGGGAAGGATGTCAGGTGAGGTCGGCCACAAAGCCGTTGAGTTGCCCTCTCCTACAACTCACATCAACCAACGATTTCAAGTATTCGACCTTCCATCGTGTAGCCATGGTATCCCTCCTAGGCCTCTCCCTTCCCTCCAGTGGGTCCTAGCGTGAAAAGCAGAAGGCAACCGCCAAACACCCTGAGAAACCAAGAGCCGTGAGATGAGCAGACCTTCTGTGTGACTTGTGGCGGGCAGGGAAGTCTGTGCTGCCCTGCAGGCCGAGGTGCCACCTCTACCACCCTCAAGGGGGGAGCTCCAGGCATATCAGCAGGAGGCCTCTCTCTCTCTCTCTCTCTCTCTCTCTCTCTCGGGGGTGTGAGTTGTCGATTTTCCCGAGAGGACGCTTGCCTTTGATGTCCGACAATTACTTGGATGTGTTGTAGTTAGGGGTCATCCTCTGCTTAGCAATTAGACAGCAAGCCTTGGGAAACACCATGCATTCAGCTGCACAAGGTTTTAGAGCAGTCTGCAGCTGTTTTTGCCCAGTATTGCAAGCCTTTAAGTTAAAGCGGGCGAGGCAGAAGAGAGCTCTCTACTTCGCCATGTTGACAATGACACGAAGAGCAGATAGTGTTATGTTGGGTTTGCTCCTCACGTACTTGTACTGAGGGAGCTTACTGCTTCGCTGCGGAAGGTGGAAAGTAATCTTGGCCCCAACTCTTCTCAGAATAAGGACAACATGAAACAGTCTCGACTTTCCAGTATGTGGTCGACCAGTAGCATAGTCGCTTGGTCAGAACGGACAACCCTTCAGGTGGCACTCCAGTGAAGCGGAAAACCCAAAGCCTACTCTATCTGACATTGTAGATATGCTTGGGGCCCCTTTGGGGCATTGCGGCTGGACATCATGTTTGGAGAGGTCAAAGAAGAACTCCGCATCCTGCACGAGGACTACGTTGATATGAAGGACGAGCTAAAGGCGTTGAGGGAGGAGGTCGTCAGGCTCCATGAACAGAAAATGGACCACCTGCATAGGAGCAACGATCTCTGCCTGAGGGTTACTGACCTGGAGACGAAGACGAAGACGGACGAAATCTCAACGAAACACCGACGGAGTGTGAAGGTATTGTAAAGACCTTCTCACTGACAAACTGGACCTGTCTCGTGATGTGGAATTTGACAAGGTTCACTGGTTAAGTTCTAAACCTGATTCCCCCGTGACTGTCAATTCGTGTTTGATAAACAGCAGATAGAAGTTCAAAAGGCAAAGGGCAAGCTTCGGGCAGTCAGATTTCTTTGGGTGAAGACTTTTCTATCCGTGTCACAGAAATCAGAAAAAAGGTTAATTCTACACCTAAAGAAAGCTCGTAGTGAAGGTAAACGAGCAACAATGGTATTCGAATCACCTCCTGATGGATGGCAAGACGTTTTTTTTGTCAATTCCAGTGACAAGCTTGTGGAAATGAGATAGAAGCCGGCTGGCACAAAGACACTCTTTGTGATCCTTGACAGTGGGAACAAACCAAAACAGTGCACCAGTCTTGCTGTCAGAGTGTAACGAGAAATGGCACAACACTTGCACGTGCTAATCGGAAACGGCAGACCGGGTTGCTGCGCTAGCGATTCAGCCACCGACCGAACTAAACATGCGTATGTAAACACTGACATGTGCAGGTTGAATCAGTGTCGGTCGCGTGTATGGCGCGTTTAAATGACGCACGTACAATGCTTTCCCATGTCTTCTGACAGTGATAACCCAGACTGTTCCATGAAAATGTAAATTCTAAATCCTTCTCTTTTCTCATTTGAATGTGAATGGTTTACTGCCTATATTACACGATAAAGATTTTGTCTCTTTTGTTTCTTCTGTTGATTTTATATGTTTTGATGAAACGTTTTTGTGAGGAATTTTCAGTCATCTGTACTTGTAGGTTACAAGACGTTTTACAAAACTGCCATGGAACTTACAGCCTGTGAAGACGTTCTGGTGGCCTGTTATGTCTTGTTAAACACGAGCTCTGTTCTTTATTGAATTATCAGATATTAAATCTGATAACTGTCTTGCCTTGATTATTAATACATCTTTGTTTTGTGTAAATAAAAACGCACTGCATATATGTAAATTACGAATCACCGGTAGGCTCGCCTTACATAACACATTTTACATCAAAAATGGAATAAATATGCTCGAAGAATTTGTGAGTGACTGTGTACTTGCTCTTGATGATGTTAATATTATTGGCAAGTGGTGATTTAAACAGTCGGATTGCAAAGTTTTTGCATGATTTACAAGATGATGCTTTGCCTTTTGATAATCAATATGTAAGTAGCCCTTTATGTACAAACATGAATTCCGAAAAATAATGTATTGAATAATTATTGGGAACTATAGATCAATAGTGCACCATTTTGAAGTTTTGTATTTGAATAGTATGTGTCAGGGCGATCTGAATGGTCAATACACATGCATCTCTGAGAGAGGCAACATGTAAATGATTACTTTAATTATGTCACGAGATGTTTTTTGAGGCTTTCCCAATTACTGTAAATTGCAAGTATTAGAAAGGATCGAATCAGACCATATGCCTCTGGTGAGAACTTCAGTATTCCAAATGAATGCATAGAACAACGCAAGAAGGTATATTTCTAATTGTGTTATTGAAAATTAGTTTGGAATCAGACACGTGCCAATGTAAATTTGAGATATAATTTAATTCCCTGAAATTCAGCAGAGAGTTGAAATGGTGATCAGTGTAATTAACGTAGATATAAATGAAGCTTTGCATATATTTAACAGTTGCTTGAAAGATGTAGTTGAATGTATGAAGAAACAGATTAATAATTAGAACAAAACAAGATCACGTTGACGACTAGCATGATGTGGAATGTCAGTCTGGTAGAAGGAAGGTTCGCAATCTGTTAAGTAGATATCGTCGCACATTATCCCCACCAGATCGTGTCTCTTACTCTAATGCCAGACGTGACTATAAATATTTTTTGAAAACAAAACTAAGCAGTTTTTAATCATAAAATGTTGGAAAAAATTGGTATCCTCTGTGAATGACCAGAAAAAAATTTTGGGATTCAATGCGTAGAATCACAAAAAAGTAAACAACTTTCTAATAGCATTAGTTTTAGAAAACTGGTTTTAGCATTGAAAAAGAAGTAGATATCCATAGTATTATGGATGATGAAGGCGGTAGTTATAACAATGGCTACAATAATACTAATGACAACAGTAAACAAGTGTGGTATATTTTGCTCCCATAAGAAAACCTAAAAACAGAGTAACTTTTTTCAAGACTGGCACAGCCTTTTAAACTTGAATAAAGTCAGACAAATACATAAAACGAACAATCTAATAGTGGGGGAAAACCACAAGCGCTGGCCAACAACTGAACTTTCTTCATAGTAATGACTTGGCAAAGATTTGGACTTAAGGAGGTGGGGGGGGGGGGGGGGTTGAAGATGGAGAAACTGGGAACATGAAATTAAGAAAATAAGTTACAGATATGGAAACTCTTCACTTGCTGAATAAGGAACCATCGCAATCCCTTTTGAAAGGCAGATATATTTGTATTGCCTGCTCCGAGGCCTTTCGTCCGCTGGGTCGGAACTCATCAGGAGACACGGCTGGTTGTGTCTCGGAGCAGGCAATACAAATATATCTACCTTCAAAAGGGATTGCGATGGTTCCCTTTTTCAGCTAGTGAGGAGTTTTCATATCTGTAACATATTTTCTTAATTTCATGTTCCCAGTTTCTCCATCTTCAAACTCCCCCCCCCCCCCCCCCCCCCCTTAAGTCCAAATCTTTGCCAAGTCATTACTATGAAGACAGTTCAGTTTGTTGGCCTGTGCTTGTGGTTTTCCCCCACTATTATAATGTTCGCTATGTATTTGTCTGACTTTATTCAATTTTAAAAGGCTGTGCCAGTCTTGAATAAAAGTCACTCTGTGTTAGGTTTTCTTATGGGAGCAAAAAATACCCCACTTGTTTACTGTTTATCGTTCACTGTTCCCTGCCTCATTTCATTACTAATGATAACAGTAAACTGGTGACGATGCATTAAATCGTTCAATTTCAAGAGACGAGATCCTGCTGGTTCTAAAACATTAAAGAATTCTAAAGCTAGTGGCCCTGATGGAACC
>CM031624.1:4297846-4300571 GCA_018398815.1 Conus ventricosus | reverse complement strand
TACACTTTCAGTGACTGAGTTCTCCTATCTATACACCTCCCTCTCTATATGCCTCATTTTCTCTACGTCCCATTGTACATATGTCTTGATCGTCTGGTGTGTGTGTTGTGTGTGTGTGTGTGTGGTGTGTGTGTGTGTGTGTGTGTTGTGTGTGTGTGTGTGTGTGTATGTGTGTGTGTGTGTGTGTGTGTGTGGTGTTGTGTGTGTGTGTGTGTGTGTGTGTTTGTACTTGTGTGTGTGTGTGTGTGTGTGTGTGTGTGTGTGTGTGTGTGTGTGTGTGTGTGTGTGTGTGTGTGTGTGATGAGAAACAGGTTTAAATCACGTGTGCTGTACACATAGCACGTTAAAAAGAACCACGCACACTCAACGTGAACTGTGCATCTTGTTAGAGAAACAAGTTACTCGTAAAACACAAGTCCTTTGAAGTAAAACCACACACACAAAAAATGATACAACGAGTTCGAAAAAAACTATGCCAGTGAAACACAATGCTGACCCGACTAGACGCAATACTCACTTGACAAGACCGCTCTCGTCTCTTTTCAGCGGAAGATAAAAAAAAAAGCCACGCGTCACTGTTAGTATTCATCCCTATGTGCCCTTGCAAGAATCGGACCCTGGCAGCAAGCTAACCCCCCCCCCCCCCCCCCCCCCCCCCCCTGGCGAAACACCCAGGCGTTAGGCAAACAAACGCCTCAGACAGATGGCCCGTAGGTCATAATGAAATGTACACCCGGCTAAGAGGCTACGCAAGGGGGCCGTCTTGTTCTGTCAGACCCTGGCGACTTATCAGACCTTGCTGAGCTCGCCTGGGACAGGCAATGTGTAGTCTGGCTCTGATTCCTTCCGTCCACAAGACCTTGGTGAAGCCTGCGCGCACAGGACGGGACGGGCCCAGAGACAGAGCAGAGCAGCGCTGAGAGTACAGCGGTAGATACGTCAGTGTCATTCAGGTTGAACGTGCGCAGCAGCCCCCCCCCCCCCCCCCCCCAAGGTAATACGGCAGAGGGAGGGTTGTTTTTTTTTTTTAGCTTTCGTCTTCAGTTCGATTAGACCTGTAAGGTGGAAGGGAAGAGTGAATTTCCAGGTTCAGTGCGAGTTGTTGACCTGCAAGGTGGTAAGGCGGAGGGTGTTTTCGTGTTCAATTTGATTAAAACTATACTGTGGTAAGGCGGAGGATGTTTTCGTGTTCAATTTGATTAAAACTATACTGTAGTAAGGCGGAGGGTGTTTTTCGTGTTCAATTTGATAAAACTATACTGTGGTAAGGCGGAGGATGTTTTTCGTGTTCAATTTGATTAAAACTATACTGTAGTAAGGCGGAGGATGTTTTCGTGTTCAATTTGATTAAAACTATACTGTGGTAAGGCGGAGGGTGTTTTCGTGTTCAATTTGATTAAAACTATACTGTGGTAAGGCGGAGGATGTTTTCGTGTTCAATTTGATTAAAACTATAAGGTGGTAAGACAGAGGTAGTTTTCATGTTTAGTTTGATTAAAACTATGCGGTGGTAAGGCGGAGGGTATTTCCGTGTTCAAGTTGATTAAAACTATACGGTGGTAAGGCAGATGGTGTTTTCATGTTCAGTATGATTAAAAACTATAAGGTGGTAAGGCGGAGGATGTTTTCATGTTCAGCATGATTAAAACTATAAGGCGATAAGACAGATAGTGTTTTCATTCAGTTTGATTAGAACTACAAGGTGGTAAGGCAGATAGTGTTTTCTATTTAGTTTAATTAAAACTATAAGGTGGTAAGACAGAGGTAGTTTTCATGTTAGTTTGATTAAAACTATCAGGTGGGGAAGGCAGATAGTGGTTTCATATTTAGTTTGATTAAAACTATAAGGTGGTAAGACAGATAGTGTTTTCATGTTCAGTTTGTTTAAAGCTATAAGGTGGTAAGGCAAATAGTATTTTCATGTTCAGTTGATTAAAAACTATAAGGTGGTAAGGCAGATGGTGTTTTCATGTCCAGTATGATTAAAACTATAAAGGGGTAAGGCAGATGTGTTTTTCATGTTCAGTATGATTAAAACTATAAGGTGGTAAGGCAGATGGTGTTTTCATGTTCAGTATGATTAAAACTATAAGGGGGTAAGGCAGATGGTGTTTTCATGTTCAGTATGATTAAAAACTATAAGGTGGTAAGGCAGATGGTGTTTTCATGTTCAGTATGATTAAAACTATAAGGTGGTAAGGCAGATGGTGTTTTCATGTTCAGTATGATTAAAACTATAAGGCGGTAAGTCAGATGGTGTTTTCATGTTCAGTATGATTAAAGAATAAAGCGGTAAGACAGATAGTGTTTTCATGTTCAGTTTGATTACAACTATAAGGTGGTAAGGCAGATAGTGTTTTCATATTTAGTTTGATTAAAACTATAAGGTGGTAAGACAGAGGTAGTTTTCATGTTTAGTTTGATTAAAACTATAAGGTGGTAAGGCAGACAGTGGTTTCATATTTAGTTTAATTAAAAAATAAGGTGGTTAGACAGATGATGTTTTCATGTTCAATTTGATTAAAACTATAAGGCGGTAATACAGATAGTGTTTTCATGTTTAGTTTGATTAAAACTATAAGGTGGTAAGGCAGATAGTGGTTTCATATTTAGTTTAATTAAAACTATAAGGTGGTTAGACAGATGATGTTTTCATGTTCAATTTGATTAAAACTATAAGGTGGTAAGGCAAATAGTATTTTTATGTTCAGTTTGATTAAAACTA
>CM031624.1:4287846-4292846 GCA_018398815.1 Conus ventricosus | reverse complement strand
TTATTTAATTTTCGGGCCCGTTTTGTCTGTCTTTTTTATCGTTGTCCAATGCAAAGTTAAAAAAATCCCAAAAATTTTCCCTTTTGGGTTCTTTTTCCCCAAAACCCTTCTCTGCCCCAAAACCACACAAACACAACACACCCCACAAACACACACACCCCAAAACCACACACACCCCCCACCACACACACACACACACACCCCACAACACACACACACACACCCACCCACACACCCCAACACAACCCCACACCCAAACCCCAAACCACCCCACACACACCCCGCGCGCGCGCGCGCACCACGCACGCACGCAAACACACAACACACTAAAACACACACACCACACCCCACACACCACACAAACACACACACGCGCGCGCACACACACGCCCCGCACGCAAACACACCACCACACACCCACACACACACACACAAAACCACACACACACCCACACACAACAACACACAAAACACACACACACCCACACACACACACAGAAAAATTTGTGTGAAGGTAAAAAATCTGGAAAAAGTTTAAACCCCAAAGTCTCCAAAGGTTTACCACAAACCTACGGTTTTTTCCGGGGGAAAAAGGGCCCCAAAAAACCCGCCCTTTTTTTCAATGTAGTTATTAATCCCCCTCTTCAAATTTGGTTGCAGATTAATGATTCGTCTAACTTAAATCAAACAGAAAGTCAAAGCCCTTGTTTGTTTATGCATTTTTAAAACCTATCAACCTCCAAAGCTGGCCTTCAAAAAAAGTTATACGCAATGACTGGAGAGGGTAATAGCGTTGAAGGAAAAAGAAAAATTGTATTTTCCAAAACACGGGTCCAAAAATTCCCCCCTTTTAAATTTTGGGACTATGATTTTAATTTTATAAAGATTAAAACCCAGAAAAAAATTTTTTGGGGGGTCTTTTTTAAAGGGAAAAATAGTAAGTTCGAAAAAGTGCGAAAGAGCAACTCAAAAAAGAAAAAAAAACAAAGCACTGCACACCTGAGAAAGTAATTTAAAAGGGACAGAGCTAAAAGGGCAAAAGCACTGACGATCTTTTATGATATGGGATTGCCCCCGATACAAGTTAAAGCTCTGAAGTGTTTTAAAGAGATCCCCACATGAAGACCCGGGAAAATTTCCCCCCCTTTTCCCAAAAAAAGTCTTTTCCAGTGGGGTTCCTTCGCGGGGAAAAAAAAACCCCATATAAATTGTTCCATAAAACCTTCTGGGCCCCACAAAAAGGCCATGAGTCTCCCAGCGTTGCAGAAAAGGGCCCCTTTCCCAGTTACCCTCCCAAAACAATATTTAAAAATACGGGGGGGGTTCGGGTTTTGATATAAGAAAAGTACACCATTGTTTACCTAAAACATATACAAAAAGCTTACAGGGAAATGTAAAAAATTTCCCGAACATTGTGGTAAAATTTTAAACCCAAAACAGGTCTGCAAAAAACAAAAAATGGACCCCACACACAACATGAACACACACACACACACAACAAACACCACACAACCACACCCCAAACACACCAAAAACAACCCCACACCCCCACACACACCCACACACAAACACCACCACCACACACACACACACACACACACAAACACACAACACACCACGAACCCCACAAAACACCCCACGAACACCCAAAACACAACGAACACACAAACACACACACACCACACACACACCAACACACACCACACACACACACACACCCCACCACCAACACCCCCCACACCAAAAACATCCCCCACACACACAAAACCCCAAAACCCCACAACACCAAAACACCCCAACACCCCACACACACACACACACACACAACCCAACAAAACCACACAAAACCACGAACTCCACAAAACTCCCCGGAACACACACACAACACACGCCCACACGCAAAACACACACACACACCACAACACACCACACACACACACCCCACACACACACACACCCCCCACACCCCACACACAAACCCCCACCCCACACACACACTAAATTCCCGGGGGAATAAACCCAATTTTAACAGTACATTTTGGGAAAAAAGGGGGGAAAAAGGTTTAAATTTCCTCAAAATCATAAATAAAAAACGCTGGAGTCAAATACAAAGCATTTTTATCCCCCTTTTTGCTAACTCCTTAGTTCAAACGCTTTTTTAATTTACGCCCGGAAATATTTTTTAGGCCCAAAAACTTTTTTAAAAACCAAGTTACAAAGATAGATTGAAAAAGTTTTTTAAAAACTCGTTTTGGGAAATTTCCAACCCCGGGGTTTCCCAAATCCAGGGGTTTATAAAGGGCAGGGGGTTTTCCCTTTGACAAACCAAGGAAAAGTATTCAGCGAAATTTGTAATAAATTCGTTCGCGAAAAAACGCGTTTTGTTGGGAAGAAAACTAGGTCATTTAAAAAAGATTTTGTTAAAAAAGCAAAAAACAATAAAATCACTACAACCAAAAAATTTGGTTTGTCTCGGGATTTTGAAAAAATTTCCCACAAAATTTTAAAAGGAAAACGAAATGGGCCCCCAAAACCCATCTTTTTCACCTTTTTCCCAAATCGGGGAAAAAAAATTAAACCTATCTTTGATATTGAGCATACAGGTTTTTAAAAAAAATTTTACCCCCCAAATGTTTTAAGAAATCTAGTTAATGAACCCCCCAGGGGGAAATATTTTTTGCAGATACATTAAAGTATATACAGATGGGTCTGTACTTGATAATGGTTGAAAAGGTGCCAAATTTTTTAATTCCTACATTTAAACGGGGCAAAAAGATTCATATAGGTCCGCATTTTTCTATTTTTTACTGCCCGAGTTGATTGCCAATTTTTTAAAGTTTATTGGCCCTAAGAAAGAATACCCCTAAATGCAGGTAAAATAATTTATTTGTGTTGATCAAAATCGGCATTAAAACTATCAAAGGTATAATATCAAAAAACGTGTTGGGGAAAGGGTCCTCGAAAACAAACATTTAATTATAAATTGGGCAAAACAAAGACTTAGTGTAACTTTTTTTTGGGTTCCGTCCCCCTCGGGGGTATGCTCTTTAAAAAAAAATGGGTTTAAAAGAGAGTAGAAGGGGCAGCACGAAAAACTGAAGGGGTATTCACCTAAACATTGAAATTTGATTTGCAAAAGGAAAGTTTTAGACCCCATTTGAAAAAAAAATAGCCGGGGGGAATTTTGTCAAAAATTTTGAAAAATCAGAGAGCCAAAAATTTTTCACCTGCAAAAGGCTCCCAGACCCCTGAATTCAAATTTGATGCTTAAGGGGATTTTGTTGGGTTTAGGGTCAAAACCAATTTAAACTTTGATGTTTAAGTTTTGTTTAAGATGCTTTCAAAACAAAAATTTTTAAAAACGTCAAAAAGTGTATGTGGGAACCCAAAATTTTAGTGGGAAACCCTCTGCTCTCTGCACTGTCCAAAATCAAAGACCCAAATTACTGAGCGCAGGTGGCCTTTCTCGTAAAAAGGGCCCTTTTTAAAGATTGAAAGAATTGTGAATGAAATTTTTATCTTTTGCGAAAATTTTGGGGTGAAAAATTTGCATTTAAGCCCTCGGTATTCTTTTTTGAGTAAAAACCCGGTTTTAAATTTTTGGGTTTTAGTTTAGTTGTAATTTCTTCTTGTTGGTTTTTTTGTTTATTACTTGATGTTGCAAATCCCCCCCCCCTCCCCCAACCTAAATTTTTTTTTTTTTTGCTCATAAGCAAACTTCACACCCCACACAACCCCACACCCCACCCCCACACCACACACAAAACACACACAAACACACCCCCCACACCCCCCAAAACACACACAAACCCCCACACCCCCCACACACACACACTTCACACACACAAAACACACACACACACAACCCCACACAACACCCACACACACACCACACAACACACCAACACACACACCCACACACACCCCACACACACACACACCATAAACAAACCCCACGGAAATTTTTTTTTTTTTTAACAAAATAAAATTTAAAACATTTCCATGCCAAACAGTCAATACTTTCAAATCCCTCCTCTCCTTTTTTCATTTAAACTTTTTCTTCCCCCCTTTTTTCCACCTCCCTCTATCTCCCCCCTTTCCCTACCCCTTGTACCCCCCCCCCCTCCCATCCCCCCCTCTAAAATACTTGAGGGTGAACAGGGCGTTAAACTAAAGAAAATAATAACACACACACACACAAAACACAAAACCCCACCCCAAACACACACCAAAACCCCACACCCAAAACACACACAACCCCACACCCCAAAAACACAAGAACACACACACACACCACAAACACACACCAAAACACACACACACACAAAACACACACACAAACACACACAAACATACACCAAAACCACACACACAAACACACACACCCCCCACACCCACACACAAAACACACCACTTTTGGTACGCCTACCTCCCCCCTCCCCCCCCCAAAAACTAACCTGTGTGTGTGTGTGTGTGTGGGTGTGTGTGTGTGTGTGTTTTGGGTGTGTGGTGTGGGTGTGTGTAGTGTTGTTGCGTGGGGTGCGCGCGGCGTGGGGTTTCGTGCGTGCGTGCGTGCGGGGTGCGGGTGTTTTTCCATGCCCCGCGCCGCCGCGCGTGAGTCGTTCGGAAGCGGTTTTTACAAATGCGCGGGGGTGTGGGTTTTGGAAAAGGGCCCTGGGCCAGGCCGGTTGACAAGGCTTTTTTTTGAATGATCTCCGGAAAGGGGGCCGGGTGTGAAATGTGCACGATTTTCAGTTCGGCCATGGAAAAAACAAACAGCGGGCCCAACCCGACTCCGGGATGCCGTTTTAGTTTAACAAAGGGGCTGCACACAAGGGTGGGCCTCTGTAAAAAAACTGGGACTAGTGGCTGTCACAAAACAAGAAGGCAAAAAAACTTTTGACCCGGGGAAAAAGTTTTTTATACCGACCTGTTTCAACGTGCAACTGCGTGTCTGTGGTTTGGTTGTTTTGTCTGTTTTGTCTGCCCGCCCGTTGTCT
>CM031624.1:4272846-4282846 GCA_018398815.1 Conus ventricosus | reverse complement strand
TCAAAATGTGTTCCGATCCACTCGCTTCCCCCAAAAAAAAAAGAAAAAACAACAACTTCTGGGCCGATCTTTCTGAAAATTTGTAGGTATGTTCATTATGGGTCACGGACGATGCCCGATGTTTTGTTTTAACAGAATAGCCGTTACTAACGGCTACAACGGCCCAAAACGGTTTTTCTTTTTTTATGGAATATCTCAGTGACGAAATACATTATGACGCATGTTTGATTGTGACGTTGTTTTTTTTGTCAGGAAGATAAACTGGGAGTATGATTATATGCATTGCATCTTGTTCCTTCTTTCTCTTTGCTCTTCCAATCTTTTGTATTCTGTCAGTGTCAGCCTGCACTTAGGTTCTTCCTCCCTCCATCATTTCATCTCTCCATCCCCCCCCCCCCCCCCCCCCCCCCCCCCCCGAAAAGAAAGCTGTCAGTCCTGCCAATGTCCCTGTGTGAGTAATGTAGGAGTGTGAAAAGGAGGGACTCTTCTCTGTCCATTTTGTTGCCTTTTGGCATAAGCACGTGGTGAGAAATGCTTCAGGACGTTCTCCATCTGTCCCCTCTTCATCCCTTTCATATTTATTCATGCTTCTGTCAAGGCGTTCACCTTCACTGAGCCTCTGCTGCATTTCTCTGCAGTTCTGATATAAAAGTTCCAGCAAGTCAGTAGCAAAGTGAGACAGCTGCAGGTGGAACATGACACATAGTTTAAAACGGTGTCTAAAATTTAAATCCGCCAGTCAACATGGACGTGCCAGTTATAAGACAAAACGCGAAAACAATTCAAAAATGTACTTGAAATAACTCCGCCAGTTAACGTGGACAAACGAATTACAAGACAAACACGACGCGTTTCGACCTCTTAGGTCTTCTTCAGGCAAGAGAAACAACACTCCGGACAAAAAAAACAAAACAAAAAATAAAAAAAACGAACATGAACGAGCAATCCTTCTCATGTTCGGCACAAGATGAAAAGAATCTCTCTCTCTCTCTCTCTCTCTCTCTCTCTCTCTCTCTCTCTCTCTCTCTCTCTCTCTCTCTCTCTCTCTCTCTCTCTCTCTCTCTCCTCTCTCTCTCTCTCTTCTCTCTCTCTCTCTCTCTCTCTCTCTCTGTGTGTGCCTCCATTGTTGTCCTGAGAATTCTTTATCCTGCCTGAAGAAGACCCAAGAGGTCGAAACGCGTCGTGTTTGTCTTGTAATTCGTTTGTCCACGTTAACTGGCGGAGTTATTTCAAGTACATTTTTGAATTGTTTTCCTATAGACAGAATCGTCTGGTGTCCGCATCCTTGTGTCAGTGTCATGAATTTCCACAGACCGTTGTTTGACAGCCGCCAGCGATGCATGTTAGTGGCCTTTTATTTCTCTGACAATACCACCAGTGATGTATGTTAGTGGCCTTTTATTTCTCTGACAATACCACCAGTGATGTATGTTAGTGGCCTTTTATTTCTCTGACAATACCACCAGTGATGTATGTTAGTGGCCTTTTATTTCTCTGACAATACCACCAGTGATGTATGTTAGTTGCCTTTTATTTCTCTGACAATACCACCAGGTATGTATGTTAGTGGCCTTTTATTTCTCCGACAGTACCACCAGTAATGTATGTAAGTGGCCTTTTATTTCTCCGACAATACAGTCAGTAATGTATGTTAGTGACCTTTTATTTCTCTGACAATACAGTCAGTAATGTATGTTAGTGGCCTTTTATTTCTCCGACAATACAGTCAGTAATGTATGTTAGTGGCCTTTTATTTCTCTGACAATACCACCCGTAATGTATGTTAGTGGCCTTTTATTTCTCTGACAATACTACCAGTGATGTATATTAGTGGCCTTTTATATCTCCGACAATACCACCAGTGATGTATGTTAGTGGCCTTTTATTTCTCTGACAATGCCACCAGTGATGTATGTTAGTGGCCTTGTATTTCTCTGACAATACCACCAGTAATGTATGTTAGTGGCCTTTTATTTCTCTGACAATACCACCAGTGATGTATGTTAGTGGCCTTGTATTTCTCTGACAACACCACCAGTAATGTATGTTAGTGCCTTTTATTTCTCTGACAATACCACCAGTAATGTATGTTAGTGGCCTTTTATTTCTCTGACAATGCCACCAGTAGTGTATGCTAGCGGCTTTTTATTTCTCTGACAATGCTGTCAGTAATGTATGTTTGTGACCCTCTATATCTTAAACAATACTGTCAGTAAAATATGTTAGTTGCTTTTTTATTTCTCCGACAATACCGCCATATGTTGGTGACCTTTTATTCGTCCAACAATACCACGAGTAATGTATGACAGCGGCCTTTTTTCTCCGACAGAACCATCAGTAATGCATGTTAGTGGTCCGTTTTCCTCCAACAATACCGCCGCTATGGTATCTTAGAGATCTTCTTTTCCTGCTACAGTATCACCACTAGAGAATATTAGTAACCAGTTTACCCTTTGTCAAAATTGCCTGTAAAGTGTTGGTGGACTTTGTTTGTTTGTTTGTTTTTAATCCTACAGCATCACCAGTAAAGATTTGGAAAACGTCTGTGATATGTTCTGTACCAAAAAAAAACGCAGTCCCCAAACTCTTAACAATTATCCACCTGTTGCTTTAACGTCTATTCTTATGAAATGTTTTGAACGGATTTTTATTAAAAGACTCTTTGTACAGACTCGGGATCCGCTTGATTCCCTTCAGTTTGCATATAAACACAAAACAGAGGCACTGAAGACGCCACACTTCTACTTCTCCATTCTGTTTTTACACACTTAGAAAAGCCCAAGTCGTTCGCTCGTATTCTGTTTGTTGACTTCTCCTCTGCCTTCAACACTATACAGCCCCATCTTTTGGCCAGTAAACTAAAGCAACTTGGCATCTCCTCTTATCTCATTCTCTGGAATATCGATTTTCTGGAAAATCGCCTCCAGTGGTTTCGCTTTCATAACTCTGTTTCATCTGTTTCTTATACATCAACGGGTGCTCCCCCAGGTACAGTTCGTTCTCCTTGTCTGTTTACTCTCTACACTAATGACTGCAGAGGTAATAATGACAGCCTTAACATCAAATTCTCTGATGATACTGCAGTCACAGATCTTCCAACTCAGATAGAGCTTTTAATGAAATTGTGAACAGTTTTACACAGTGGTGTGACACCAATTTCCTTGATCTTAATGTCCAGAAAACAAAAGAGATGATCATTGACTTCTGAGGAAATGCTGATCCTATTACGGATTTACTGATCTCATGTACCAAGGTTGAAAGGGTGACTGAGTATAAGTACTTAGGTTCTGTTATCGATGACAAACTTACATTCACTTCTAAATCTCTCTCTGTGTATAAAAAAATGTCAGTCAAGAGTGTATTGCTTACAGAAATTGAGATACCTTGGAGCGAACGGTGACGTTTTAAAGCATTCTACAGAAGCAATATTGAATCTATGATCAACTTTGATTTTTAGTGTGGCATGGTGGATTAAATGTAAAGAACAAATGCTTGCTGGAAAAGATTGTGAAACGGTGTGGTAATATTATTGGTGTTAAGCAGCAAGTTTAGGAGAAATTAAAAAAAGAGTACCTAAGAAAGCTCAGAAGATTGTATGTGATGAAACCCATCCTCTGTTCCCCTTTTATGAAAAGATGCCTTCAGATAGACGATTCCGGCAACTGAAATGCGAAACCAACAGACTGAATCGAAGTTTTTTTGCCTCTTTTAATCCGTTCATTGAATAATCACTGACCTGACCATCCTGAGTGAATGTTCAATGCTGTCGCTATAAAGATAGAGGAGAGGGTGAGGGGGAGACTGGGATAGAAGAGAGAGAGAGAGAGAGAGAGAAGAGAGAGAGAGAGAGAGAGAGAGAGAGAGAGAGAGAGAGAGAGAAGGGCGGGACGGGGGGATGGTGGTGGGGAGAGAATGACAGTGTAGATGTTGTGGGGAGGGGGGGATGATAATCAAGTGATCATGATTTTAAAATGATCTCAGTTCTCACCCTTGTAGTATGTGTGTGTGTGCGTGCGCACGCGTGCGTTTGTGTGTGTGTGTGTGTGTGTGTGTGTGTGTGTGTGTGTGTGTGTGTGTGTGTGTGTGTGTGTGTGTGTGTGTGTGTGTGTGTGTGTGTGTGTGCTGGCCTTTCCCCCGTCAATGCTATTATCAGTAATGCATGCTAGTGACCACTCTTCCTCTGATACTACCATCAGTAATGTCTGTTTGTGGCCAATCTCCCTTCAGCAGCCACTATCAGTAATGTAGGTTAGTGGACTTGTTTGTTTTTTCCTTCGACAGAATCACCAATAATGCGTTCTAGAGAACCCATTTTTTCTACGAAGAGTACCGTACATGAGTGGACTCATTTTCCTCCGACAATTCCACCAGAAATGTATGTGATCGGATTCCCCACCCCCACCCCCACCCCCACCGACATAGTGGACATCCCGCTTCAGTCCTGGGCGGAGCAGTTCCTCTCCAGTCTCGCCCCAACCTGCATTGTGCCCACACTGAGGATTTAACAAGGCATATCAAGTCAGCACCAGCACTGGCTGACAATGGCGTGGCAACAGCCAAACCCTGTGCGCGCAGACTGATGTTGTTCCGTGGGGAATGGGGGAGTGCAGGGAGATGTCATATTGATGGGGAAAAATGGGGAGAAAAGGGTCAGGGAGGAGAGTGGCAGGATGGAGATAGAATGGGTAGGCAAAGGAAGCAGATGTGTGCGTACTGACGAACGTGAACAAACGCGCACGTACACACACACACACACACACACACACCACACACACACACACACACACACACACACACAGGAGAGAGAGAGAGAGAGAGAGAGGAGAGAGAGAGAGAGAGAAGAGAGAGAGGAGAGAGAGAGAGATTGAGTGAGTGAGCGAGCGAGCAAACGAGAGAGAGAGAGAGAGAGAGAGAGAGAGAGAGAGAGAGAGAGAGAGAGAACGGAGAGAGAGAGGATTGTGTGTGTGTGTGTGTGTGTGTGTGTGTGTGTGTGTGTGTGGAGAGAGAGAGAGAGAGAGAGAGAGAGAGAGAGAGAGAGAGAGAGAGGAGAGAGAGAGAGAGATTGAGTGAGTGAGCGAGCGAGCAAACGAGAGAGAGAGAGAGAGAGAGAGAGAGAGAGAGAGATGGAGAGAGAGAGGATTGTGTGAGAGAGAGAGAGAGAGAGAGAGAGAGAGAGAGAGAGAGAGAGAGACAGAGACAGAGACAGAAAAAGAGAAGGAGAGAGAATCAAACCATTTCAGCCTGTTGTGTCACTCTGTACAGATCAACGACGCGGGCGACAGGGATGGCCCTGTACTTTGCACCATAGCGATCTGCTGCTCAGTGAACAGCGCTAATCACACACCAGAGTGCAGGAAAGGTCATGACCCATCTATTCCTGGGTGTCCTTTTCCCGTGAACTGCTCCAGGGGACATATGAGTCAGCGTGTGGGTGTGGGTGGGGACGGTCACATCAACTATTTGAGGGTGTTGCCAGTGTTGAGAGAGAGAGAGAGAGAGAGAGAGAGAGAGAGAGAGCTTGCTCTTATATCTTAGATTGAAGAAATAGGGGGGGGGGGGGGGGGATAAGCATTCATATCTGCAGTGGTAGAGAATTCTGCCTAACTAACAGTATGTGCTTGAGTGGGTGAAGGGGGGAAAATAAAATAAATGCTTCTCAAAATAATCCTTCAGCAAGCTCATAGTCTCCAAGAGGGAGACAGTCTCAATGGGGAGGATACTCACTAACATATAACTCCTGGTCAGATACCGATATTTCGAAACCTGATTGTTTCTCCTCTGTAACCGCGGAAAGTAGTAATTTGACTCCTCTGCCTTTTCGGTTTTAAGAAGAATGCTATCCCAGAAAAGGCTGGTGTGCAATACCATAGTATGTTTGTTGCGTTTTCAAAAAAAATTAAACAGCCAAAGGTGCCACCTAAGAAGCAAAAGAAAATCATGAAAGAGCAAAACAAGCTACATTTTCTTGTGAAAAGTAGAAAATATAAAAAGATGACCTCTTAAGACACAGGTGCTGAGGGCCAGTTCTTGGAATGAATCCGCAAGGGACTAAATTACAACAAACTAATAAATTCCAAGGATAAGTACCGAGCACCATTCCAGCAACTTCCAGAGCAGCTTGGTGTTGCAATGAAAACGTTTCAAATGCTTTTCGTTCTGTCTGTCTTCCCCCTCTTGGTAATTCTGACCACAACACTGTACATCTGATCCCTGCTTACAAACCCAGAATTCAAACTGATCCATTGTGAAAAAGAGTGTGAAAGTGTGGACTAATGATAGTGTGGACGAGTTGAAAGGCTGTTTTGAGTGTACGGATTGGAGTGTGTTAACTGATTCATGTGAAAGTGTTCATGAAGCTGCTGATGTTGTTTCTTCATATGTGTGTTTCTGTGAAGACATGATAATCCCTACAAAAACCATCAAGGTCTTTCCAAACAATAAGCCATGGATCTCTAAGTCAATCAAAACTATTTTGAATGAAAAGAAAATGGCCTTTCAGTCAGGGGATAAGAAACAAAGGAAAGAGGTACAATCTAGACTTAGGGAGGAACTTAGGAGGGGGCAAAGGGAGTATAAAGATAAAGTAGAGCAACAGTTCCAGACGGGTAGGATAGCAGATGTATGGGATGGGCTTAGAACTTTGACAGGGCAGGCAAAGAAAAAGACGACAGTTTTCCAGATGTCCTTACAAGAGCAAAACGATTTTTCTTCTAAGTTAAATGACTTTTACTGTCGTTTTGAGAGAAATGATGCAGGGGATGAGATAAACGATGTGTTTTTACAGCTGCAAGACAGAATCAGTAATGCTCCAGATCAAGAATTTCAAATTAGTGAACAAGCTGTAAAACGTTTATTTGTGAGATTGAATGTGAGGAAAGCTGTTGGCCTGACAATGTATGTGGACGAGTGTTGAAGGCGTGTGCTTCTGAATTGTGTGGTGTGTTCTGTTCTATTTTCAACTGGTCTTTGCGTGACTGTACTGTACCTGCTATCTGGAAGAATTCTACTATAATCCCTGTCCCAAGAAGAAAAATCCTGTTGCACTGAACGATTACCGTCCTGTTGCCTTAACACCCATTGTAATGAAATGCTTTGAGAAACTAGTCCTTCACCGCCTTTTGTTCTTTACTAAGCAGCAACTTGATCCCTTTCAGTTCGCTTACAAACCCCAGAGGGGCACAGACGATGCCATACTAACGCTACTTCATAACGCCTTTGCTCATTTGAACACCCCTGACTCTTTTGTTCGCATCCTGTTCATTGACTTTTCTTCTGCCTTCAATACCATCCAGCCCCATCTGCTGGCCCTGAAACTGCTAGACCTGAATGTAGACCCCAAACTTACTCTTTGGATTGTCAATTTTCTCCTCAACAGAACCCAGTCTGTCCGCTTCCTTTCTGCAACTTCCTCAGAACGTTCTACTTGTATTGGTGCCCCACAAGGCACAGTGCTATCTCCGGTCCTCTTTACTCTGTACACAAACGACTGCACTGGCACTGAAACAACACCTGTCATAAAGTATTCTGATGATTCTGCTATCGAATATCTATCCAACTCAGATTCTATCTATTTTAGCGAAGTTGAAAGGTTTGCATCTTGGTGTAATAGAATTATTTAGACCTTAATGTTGTCAAAACAAAAGAAATGCTTATTGATTTTCGTTAAAACCCCCACTGTAATACCCCGGCTTGTTATTGGTGACCAAACTGTCGAATGGGTGAATGAATACCGCTACCTGGGTACAGTTTTGGATAACAAGCTTTCTTTTGATGGTAACGTTCAATCAGTCTTTAAAAAATGTCAGTCCAGAGTCTTCTGTTTGCAAAAATTGAGAAATATTGGTGTTTCCACAAATGTTCTTAAAACTTACTATCGGTGCTGCATTGAATCGGTTCTAACTGGATCTTTCATGTGTTGGTATGGATGTTTGAATGTAAGGAATAAGCATAAGCTGAGTGATATGTGAATGTTTGCAGTAAAGTTGTGGGTGAAAGACAAAGAAGTTTGCAAGATCTGTATGAGGAGCGAGTGAAGAGAAAGGGACGGCAGATTGCGAATGATGACAGCCATGTTTTAGCTCAACACTATGATCTCTTGCCTTCAGGACGCAGATTTAGAACCTTCAAGTTTAAAACACGAGCTCAAAAATCTTTTCTTCCGCAGTCAGTCCAGCTGTTGAATTCTTAATTGTGCTCTTTGAAGACCCTGTTTAAAAGTATGTAAATATCTTATTCATGGTGATTTAAATGTGTTTCATTGTTCGTAGGCCTCTTAATGAAATCCTGTATTTTCGTGTTCTGTGATATGTTTTTATGTAATATGTTTGTAAAAAATGGTGTTGCACCTGATAATAATTTCTCTTCTGAGATAATAAAGAATACTTGACTTGACTTGACTGCAAAAAATATTGAATTATAAACAAAGCTTGGTGTCTTAGATTGAAGAAATAGGGGAGATAAGCATTCATATCTGCAGTGGTAGATAATTCTGCCTAACTAACAGTATGTGCTTGAGTGGGTGAATGGGGAAAAATAAATAAATGCTTCTCAAAATGAGCCTTCAGCAAGCTTATAGTCTCCAAGGGGGGAGACAATCTCCAATAGGGAGGGAAACTCACTAACATATAACTCCTGGTCAGATACCGATGTTTCGAAACCTGATTGTTTCTCCTCAGTGACCGCGTTGAGAAGCATTTATTTTATTTTTCCCCAATTCCCCACTTTTCACAAGAAAATGTAGCTTGTTTTGCTCTTTCATGATTTTCTTTTGCTTCTTAGGTGGCACCTTTGGTTGGTTTTTTTGAAAACTCACAAACATACTACGGTATTGCACACCAGCCTTTTCTGGGATAGCATTCTTCTTAAAACCGAAAAGGCAGAGAAATCAAATTACCACACTATCCGCGGTCACTGAGGAGAAACAATAGACATCTGTGTTGGTTATAGAATAGATCATATCTAAGCTCAAGGACATCTGTGTGGGTCATGCAATAGATCATATGTAAGTTCAAGGACGTCTGAAGAGGGTTATCCAATGCGTCCTGGTCCAAGTCTAGAGACATACTTTGGAATTATACGATGGTTTATACCCCAAACCAGTGACATCTGCAGGTGTTAAACACCAATACACACACGTTTAAAACCAGTATCGGATGAACTGGCAAAACCTGTCAGTACTTCATTAGTCTTTGTCTGCTCTGTGAATGAGTGTGTGCGGGGCTGATCACACAAGGGAAAACATGATAGTTAAAGGTGGAAACGAAGGCGATGAAAAGACAATGTTTAACTTGAGGAAAACTTTAAATTGCAGTGTAAGGAACAGGAGGCGAACAAACTCTACCGAAGCTGCTGCATTCATGTATGTGGGTTGAAGAGGGTTGTTTTTGGAGAGAAAGAGGACAAGGTGCCATGGTCGGTGGAGGGTGGTCTAGACTTTGTACTCTGATGCGATTTTATGGGGCTTCTGATGGGATGAGAGAGTGGACAGCTGAACCGTCTTCAACCTTACAAAGAGACAGCATTAACAGTTCACAGAGTGCATTGCTGTTAACTGGTTTTGGTTTTACCCTGTTGGGAGATCGGGGCTCTTTCAGTATGCATGGTAACCAAGTGTTCTGGGAGTTGTGTGTGTGAGTGTGTGTGTGTGTGTGTGTGTGTGTGTGTGTGTGTGTGTGTGTGTGTGTGTGTGTGTGTGTGTTCACCTTACCTGATTTTGTAATTTGTTTATATTTTAATTGTTTCTGTCCTTACTATCAACCGACGTTTTTTTTTAAATTTAATTTGCCTGCGTTTGTGCTCCATGCATCGTTGTTCTAGACTAACTAGTCTCTCTTACTGTTTCTACCATGTCAACTTTTGTTTGCAGTTGGCGAGTAGGTGGAAGGTGTAAACCCTCTCAGGCAAGAGCAGCGCTGTAGTGTGTGTGTGTGTGTGTGTGTGTGTGTGTGTGTGTGTGGTGTGTGTGTGTGTGTGTGTGTGTGGTGTGTGTGTGTGTGTGTGT
>CM031624.1:4257846-4267846 GCA_018398815.1 Conus ventricosus | reverse complement strand
CACATATGCAGACATATATGCCACCCGTAGCACAGAAAAGCAATAGAGGGCTCGTCATTAAAAGGGTTTACCCTTTAAAGGGCATTTTGAAAAGGAAAAACAGCAAATTTGTCCCCAGTGTCACCCTCGTGACTATTGGCGTCAAGGTCAGCATTAAACACAACGTGTAGTCACGGTTGTTGACTTTAAGTCTGGTATTTCCCGTAAAGATTACGTATAAACCAGCCAAAAAAATATAGAAAAAAGTCTAAACCTTTAAGTCGAATATATTATTGCTACAGAATGATATTATCTTGTTCTTGACAAAAAATGGCTTGAAACTGCTACTGGTTAAAAACGGGCCGGCATTCCATTGTGAAACCCAGTGTTCGGCCTGCGACCTGTGCAGCTCACAAAATCCCCTTTGACAACAGCTTTTATAGAAAAATTCGTACTTTTATGATATTTCTAAAATTGGAAAAAGGCGATGCTATTAAAATTGTCCCAAGTAAGAGCAGGTTGTTTTGCATATTTTTTTGAAATAAAAATTTTTCGACAAAGATTAAAAAAAAAAATTTAATAATATTTTTTAATTCATTTTTAAAAAAAAAAAAAAAGGGGGGGGGGGGGGAAAAAAAAAAAAAAAAAAAAAAAAAAAAAAAAAAAACACAACTAAAAAAAAAAAAACCCACCCCCCCCCTTTTCCCCCCTCCCCCCCCTCTCCCCCCTTCCCCTCCCTTTCCAAATTTTTTAAATTGTTTTATTTTTTTTTTTCCATTTATCTCTTTTGAACCCCCTTTTTGTTTTATGATTGTTTAGCAGTCCCTGAGATTGCCCGATAAACATGAACAAACGAAACAAACAACAAAAAAGCCCCAAACTGACAGAGAGTAAGTAAAAAAACTTTGTGTGACAAAAACCAGTTGACGGGGGAAAAGTTGAGTTTTTCTTTCAAGGCATAAAAGCAAACGAAAAACAAAACAAGGCTATCGGGGGTGGGAAATAACGTCCCCGCCAAATGTACCAGTCTTTGAGTCTCTGTCCTCTTCACTCCATACGTCGACACAGGAACTTCCGTATTTTTTCCCTTGATTATCTTACAATTTCACAAATTTTTGCCCCTTGGTTTTTTTTCATTTTGTGTAAAATATAAACTGATAGTTTTTCCGGGCTAAGCCACGGGGTCTGAAAATTTGGGGGGGCTGCAGTGTGCGGGGGCGCGTAACCCCCCAGGTGGGGCATGAGGTCCAGGTGGGGTGCTCGTGCCGGATGACCCGCAGTGCCCGTGAGGACGACAGGCACAGCCCCCCGTCTTGGTGAAGGGAGGGGCATTGTGGCCCACTGTACTAATTTTGAAAAGGCGTTAGGGTACGGCATTGGGGGCACTGGGTGTTAGGGGCAGTGCATGGCTTATTGTCATGTCTTGCCCCCAAGGTTAGTGCATTGTGAAGCAAGTTTGGGGGCTCTAAAGATGTGGGGAAAATTGCAGGAAAAGGGAAAAGGGGCCCCAAAGGGCCAAGGGCAAGGTACGAGATCGTTGATGTTTTGCGAGTAGTATTTGCCCACCTTTCCTATTTAAAAAAAAAGAAAAAAGGGTTTTTTTGTGATTCAAGAGAAAATTTCCAAAGGTCATAAAAAAAAGGAAAGTAGACAATTTGGGGGGTGGGCATGCGCCCAAAAAGGGTGCACAAAAGCACACGGGGTATTGAGTTCTGTCCCCCAAAGGTAGGGCCCCGTGTAGCAAATTTGGAAAATCTAGCTTGAAAGATGTTGAAAATATTGCAGGAAAAGGAAATGGGTGTTGAGCAATCAGTGTGACCTTGACCTTGACATTTTACCTTGATTCTTTTTTTCGAACGTATCACCCATACCTTATCTAATAAACAACAAATTTGAGAAGGCTGTCTTAAGTGGTTGAAGGGGGCAGTGCCAAAATGTCCGTTTTGGCCGACGTCGGACAGACAGACAGATTCACCCCACACCACACACAAAACACACACACACACACACACACACCACACACACACACACACACACACACACACACCACACAAGAACCCAGACACGGACGAACTTAATAGTCTGCTCGCTTTCTTTAAAGTGGCGGACTAACAAGACTGACAGAGATTGTGACATTTTGTGCAAGCAAGATTTGAATTCGAAAACGGGGCATAAATGCTCAAACTGTCACAACTGCGAGTTTTGATATTTTGTGCAGTCCTTCACTGCACGAAAGGGTCACAACCGGCACAAAATTCACGATTGTAACATTTTGTGCAGTGTGACATTTTGTGCGGTAACATCTGCCTCTTTTCCCTCACATCTTCGCCCAAATTTTCGACCAGAACATATACTGCTCAAAAAAATTTTAAAAGAGCCAGTTGAACACATTCACACACAATTCAACTGTAAAAAAAACAAAATAACTTCTTCAAACAATTTAAATTTTGAAAATTCATCTATGGAACGAACAATGACATCAGAAATAAACGAATAAAGCTACTCAAAAACAACTTCAGGGCTTAATTGATGAACACCTTCATTTCAGAAATCAGAACAGTCAAATCAAATGACAATCAATGTCAGTACTCAGAAATGCCCCCGGGCCATTAGCGGGGATACAGGCTAGACATTTCTGTCTCATGGGTTTTACACAAGCCTTCTGAGAGTTCAGCTGGGGGATGTTGTTCCACTCCTGCTGCAAGAAGTCGAAGAGCTGGCCCAGGTTCACTGCTGGAGAGTGGTTCTCGTAAAAGCGGGCCCCCCAGGACTCCCAGGCGTGCTCGATCGGGTCAAGCGGGTGTGGACGCTGGCAGTCGAGGCGGTTGCCCCTGCTGTCCTCCAAGAATATGTTTACCACCCTGGCATGGTGGGTACGGCGTTGTTCATCCTGGGGGATAGCGTCAGGGCCCAGGGCTTGCAGGGCAGGCGGGACCAGAGGCTGAAGAAAGATGTCCCTGTACCCCACACCAGTTTAGGTTGCCTTCAAAATCGATACAAGGGGGGGGGGGGGGGGGGTTCTGAAGTTCCTTCCTATTCACCCCACACCATGATGGCCTCCCCGCCATACCGGTCCCGTTCGATTACGTTTGGGTTCTTGGTAGCGTTCCCCCATCCGCCTCCAGACACGCATGCGACCATCGTGAAGAGCCCAGCAAAACAACGACTCATCAGAAAACATTTACCCGGGCCCAATGCTGCCTCGTCCAGGCCACATGAGCTCGGCACCCGGTCAGTCGCGCCCTATGGTGAGCCGCCGTCAGCACAGGCCAAACAGCTGGCCAACTTGGGTTTGGAGGTTCCGAACAGTTTGGTCGGAAATGTTTTACGTTTCGCCGCAGCACGCAGTTGTCCCCCCGAGGTTGTTTGCAGTGGCAGTTCTTTGTCTCAGCGCTGTCAGAACCAGCAGTCCCGTCCTGCTGTCTGGTGGTGGACCTAGGCAGGCCAGATCATCTTCATTCAGTAGTACTACTGGTTTGGGGTTGAAGCGGTCACGAAGTCCCTTTTGGGTGAAGCATGATGCACTTGAAGGCGACGAAACAACTTCTCTAACGCCTACACCTTTTTGAAGCCAAAAAAACACCTGTCCCGATCAGTGTCATTAATCTTTTGGTGCGTTTAAAACACCCCCCAAATCGGCTTTTTTATACCCACTGGTCCAAAACTTGTTGCCATGTTTCAGTAAAGGCACGACTTGCACGTGCAATGCGGTTTGCAGTCAGCCCAACTCTGCTGCCTCAGCTATGCGCTTACAAACCGCCCACCATGTTTTCGTGATTTCGGTGTTTCTTTTGTGAACTCGTTCAAACCCGCTAGATCAGATTCAACTGAACACATGCCAAAAACCAGTTTTGCATTTGAAGCAGTTGTCACACTTTCAGTGCAAAAAATAGGACAAAACTTTGACATTCTTATACACTATGATGCGTTTACCTAAACCATGATTATGAAAAAGGCAAGGTGGCTTATATATTGTTTTTGGCAGTATATTTCAGAGTTCTTTCCTACTTCGCCCTGTCTGATATTTAGTTTGCCAAAACCATCGATCATTTGCGTTTATTGTCTATCGTTTTGAGACTAGCCTTCCCTCTTTTTAGCAACACTTGAAAGGCGGGGATTTGTTTTGCCCGTTTTGATTTTGATTTTTTTTTCTTGCTTTTTAAAATCTCTCCAAGTTTCGACTCCAACATGTTTCTTCTGCCCCCCCCCCCACTCTCCCCCACCCCGCTCCCTCATTTTTAGCCAATGCCTTGTTCTACCATGCACATCGCAGCGTTACCCATTCGCATCAGCACTCGTCCCGTTGTTCCATTCTCCCAAACGCAAGTCTCTGCACATCGTGATCGTGCTGATTCACCGATTCAAAAAAAAAAAAAAAAATTGAGAAAAGAAGCTGAGTTTGAGACGTGATGGCCCCTATGGGTTCGGAAGGTGTAAGGAGGACAGGGGGGTGGGTCCACCCGCAGGTTGTGCACAGCTTCCCACCGCCCTGGTTGTTGGCTGCAATCATCCTGCGCAAGAGAATGATAGTGTGCGTCTCAGGCACCAATCGCCATGAAGAAATGCACAGAACAAGGTATTTGCAACTGCAGGACTGGGGCCCCTCAACCAGCAAAAACCCCCACCACACCCCCCACCCCCCACCCACCCCCCAACACACACTACAGCATCTACCTTCCTCGTCTTTCGCACGCTCCTTCTCAAACTTGCACGCTTTCCTGACTCACAAGGAAAAGGACTCGGCTCAGAGTGAGCCCCTGTCAGCCCAGCCTTCAGTGGGGGGGCGGGGGGCTGATTGAGGCTGTGGTGGAGCTGATTGAGGTGTGGTGGGGCTGATTGAGTGGGCGGGGCTGATTGAGGATGTTGTGGGGCTGTTGAGTGGTGGTGGGGATGATTGTGTGGTTGGTGAGGACTTGATTGAGTGGTGGTGGGGTGATTGAGGAGTGGTGGGCTGATGAGGAAGTGGTAGTGGGGGCTGATTGAGGAGTGGTGGGGTTGATTGATTGGTGGCGGGGGTTGATTGAGGAGTGGTGAGGCTGATTGAGTGGATGGGGTGATTCGAGGACATGGTGGCGGCGTTGAGGGTGGTGGGCTTGATTGAGGAGTGGTGTGGCTGATTGAGTGATGGTGGGGCTCTGAATTGAGGAGTGGTGGAGCGATTGAGGAAGGGGGGCCTCTGACTGAGGAGTGGCGTGGGGGTGGGGCTGATTGAGGAGTGGTGGGGTGATTGAGGCGTGGGGTGGTGGTGAGTGATTGAGGAGTGGTGGGGCTGATTCAGGGAGTGGCGAGGCTGATTGAGGAGTGGTGGAGTGATTGAGGAGTGGTGGGGCTGATTGAGGAATGGTGCGTGTGAGTGTGTGTGTGGGGGGGGGGTGGTATTGAGGAGTGGTGGTGGTGAGGGACTGATTGAGGAAAGTGGTGGTGGTGGAGGGGCCTGAATGAGGTGTGGTGGTGGCGCGGGGCTGTTGTGGAGTGTGTGGGGTGTGGGGGGGGGGGGATGCCTGTGTTGAGGAGTGGTGGGTGGTTGAGGGACCTCTGAATGAGGAGTGGTGGTGGTGAGGGACTGATTGAGGAGTGGTGGGTGTGTGGGTGTGAATGACGGAGTCGGTGAGTGGGGGGGTCGAATGAGGAGTGGAGGTGGGGGGTGGTTGAGAGTGGTGTTGTGTGTGTGGGGTGGGAGTGTGATTGAGGAGTGGTGGTGGTGAGGGCTGAATGAGGAGTGACGTGGTGGTGGTGGGCTGAATGGAAGGATTGTGGTGAGGGCTGAATGTGGAGTGGTGGGGGGTTTGAGGGCTGAATGAGAGGAGTGGTGGTGGTGAGGGCTGATGAGGAGAGGGGTGGTGGAGTGAGGGCTGAATGAGGATGTGGTGGTTGTGAGGGATGAATGAGGAGTGGTGGTGGTGAGGTGAATGAGGAGTGGTGGTGGGTTGAGGGCTGTGAATGAGGAGTGGTGGTGGTGAGGGACTGAATGAGGAGTCGTGTGGTGGGGGGCTGAATTGAGGAGATGGTGGTGGTGGGGGCTGGAATGAGGAGTGGTGTGGTGGGGGGCTGAATGAGAGTGGTGGTGGTGGGGCTGATGAGGAGGTGGTGGTGGTGGGCGGGCTCTGAATGAGGAGTGGTGGTGGTGGGGGGCTGAATGCGTGAGTGGTGGTGGGGGGCTGAACGAGGAGTAGGTTGGTGGGTGGGGGGCTGATTGAGGAGTGGTGGTGGGTGCCTGAATGAGGAGTGGTGGTGGTGGGTGGGCAGGGCTGAATGAGGAGTGCGTGGTGGTGGGCTGAATGAGGAAAGTGAGTGAGTGGTGGGGGGGGGGCTGAATGAGGAGTGGTTTGGTGGTGGGGGCTGAATGAGGAGTGGTGGTGGTGGGACTGAATGAGGAGTGGTGGTGGTGGGCTGAATGAGGAGTGGTGGAGGTGGGCTGAATGGGAGTGTGTGGTGGTGGGGGGCTCTCTGAATGAGGAGTGGTGGTGGTGGGGGGCTGATGAGGAGTGGTGGTGGTGGGGTCCCTGAATGAGGAGTGGTGGTGGTGTCTGGTGGGCTGACATGAGATTGGTGGTGGGGGGTGACTTGAGGGTGGTGGGTGAGTGGGGGGTCTGATGTGGTGGTGGTGGTGGGGGCCTGAATGAGGAGTGGTGGTGGTGGGGGGCTGAATGAGGAGTGGTGGTGGTGGTGGGCTGAATGAGTGAGTGTTGGTGGTGGTGGGCTGAATGAAGGAGTGGTTGGTGGTGGGCTGATTGAGGAGTGGTGGGTGGGGGGCTGGTTGAGGGAGTCGGTGGTGGGGGGCTGATTGTGAGTGGTGGTGGGGCTGATTGAGAGTGGTGGGGCTGATTGAGGAGTGGTGGTGGGGAGGGCTGGTTGAGGAGTGGTGGTGGGGGCTTGATTGAGGCAGTGGTGGTGGGGGGCTGGTTGAGAGTGGTGGTGGGGGGCTGATTGAGTGTGGTGGGGGCTGCTGATTGAGGAGTGGTGGTGGGGGGGCATGGTTGAGGAGTGGTGGTGGGGGGCTGCTGATTGAGGAGTGGTGGTGGGGGGCTGTTGAGAGTGGTGGTGGGGGCTGATTGAGGAGTGGTGGTGGGGGCTGATTGTGGAGTGGTGGTGGGTGGGGGGCTGAATGAGGAGTGGTGGTGGGGAGTGATTGAGGAGTGTGTGTGGGGGGCTGATTGAGGAGTGGTGGTGCGTGGGGGGGCTGGGTTGAGGTGTGGTGGGGCTGATATGAGGAGTGGTGGTGGCGTGGGCTGGTTGAGGAGTGGTGGTGGGGGGCCTGATGGAGGAGTGGTGGTGGGAGGGCGCTGGTTGAGGTGTTGGGGGAAGGGGCTGATTGAGAGTGGTGGTGGGGGGCTGATTGAGGTGGTGTGGTGGGGGGCTAATGAGGAGTGGTGGTTGGGGAGCTGATTGAGGAGTGGTGGTGGGGGCTGATTGAGGAGTGGTGGTTGGTGGGGGGCTGGGTGAGGAGTGTTGGTGGGGGGCTGATTGAGGGAGTGGGGGGACGGATTGAGCGGGGAGCTGATTGAGGGTGTGGTGGCGGGGGCTGGTTGAGGAGTGTGGTGGGGGCTTATTGAGGAGTGGTGGGACTGATTGAGGTGTGGTGGGGGGCTGAACTTGAGGTGTGTGTGGGGGGGTGGCTGATTGAGGAGTGGTGGGGGGGCTGAGTGAGGAGGTGGTGGGCTGCTGATTGGGAGTGAGTGGGCCTGATTGAGGAGTGTGGTCGGGGCTGATTGAGGAGTGGTGGGGGATGGATTGAGGAGGGTGCGTGGGGGCTGATTGAGGAGTGCTGGGGGTGGGCTGATTGAGGAGTGGTGGGGCTGATGAGGAGTGCTGGGGCTGATTGAGGAGAGGTGGGGATGAATTGAGGAGTGGTGGTGGTGGGAGGCTGATTTTGTGGAGTGGTGGTGGGGCGGCTGGTTGAGATGTGGTGTGGGGGCTCATTGAGGAGTGGTGGTGGGGGCTGATTGAGGAGTGGTGTGGGGCTGATTGAGGTGTGGTTGGGGGGTGATTGAGAGTGGTGGTGGGGGGGTGCTGATTGAGAGTGGTGTAGGGGGGGGCGGGTCGGAAGAAGTGGTGGTGGGGGGCTGATTCGAGGATTGGTGGTGGGGGCTCTGATTGAGGAGTGGGTGGTGGGGGGGGGGGGGCTGGTTGAGGGTGGTGGTGGGTGGCTGATGAGGAAGTGGTGGTGGATGGGGGGGCTGTTTGAGGAGTGGTGGTGGGGGGCCTGATTGAGGAGTGGTGGTGGGGGGCTGGTTGAGGATGTTGGTGGTGGGGGCTGATTGAGGAAGTGGTGGTGGTGGGGGGGCTGATTGAGGAGAGGTTGGTGGGGGGCTGATTTAGGGAGTGGTGGTGTTGACGGACTGGGGAAGGATTGAGGAGTGGTGGGGGGGGCTGATTGAGACGTGGTGCTGGTGGGGGGCTGATAGAGGAGTGGTGGTGGGGGGGGCTCTGATAGAGGAGTGGAGGACGGATTGAGGAGTGGTGGCGGGGAGGCTGATTGAGGAGTAATGGTGAGGATGAGTGAGGAGTGGTGGGGGGGGGCTGATTGAGGAGTGGTGGTGGGGGAGGCTCTGTTGAGGTGTGGTGGGGGGGGGGCTGATTGAGAGTGGTGGTGGTAGGCAGGGCTGTATGAGGAGTGGTGGTGGGGGGGCTTATGAGGAGTGGTGGTCGGGGGGCTGATTGAGGGAGTGGTGGGATGAATGGAGGAGTGGTGCGGGGAGCTGATGAAGAGTGGTGGGGGGCTGAATGAGGAGTTTGGTGGTGGGGGGATGGTTGAGGAGTTGGTGGGTGGGGGCTGATTGAGAGTGGTGGGACTGATTGAGGAGTGGTGGGGGGAGCTGATTGAGGAGAGGTGGGGGGCTGATGAGCGAGTTGGGGGGGCTGATGAGGAGTGGTGGGGGGGGGGCTAAAAAAAAAATTTGAGGAGTGGTGGGGGGGGCATGATTGAGGAGTGGTGGGGGCTGATTGAGGAGTGATGGTGGGGGGGGGGGGGGTGATTGAGGTAGTGGGGGGTGATGAGGAGTAGCTGGATGGGGGCTGTTTGAGGAGTGTGGGCTGATTGAGGAGGGGGGGTGATTGAGGAGTGCAGTGGGGCCTGATCTGATTGAGGATCGGGGGGGATGGATTGAGGAATCAGGCTCACTCAGTGCCGTCTGCCACTTAGCCCGCACCCCCTCCTCTTCCTCCCTCAGAATTGCACCCGGTCAATGGAGAGTCATCAAGCGTTGTAGCCTTGCTCTGCGGACAAGCTTGTTCTGATTGCCCCATCCCCAGCCATTCTCCACCCTCGTCTCTCAATGTTCATGGCACCAGTTAACACTCATTCCTTGGTCTCGAAGCGTGTTGTATGGACACCTTTTATGTGGCTCCACCCCACCCACCCACTCCACCTCGTGAGGGGTCGGGGAGGTTCTTCCGCAATGGAGGTCCTTCAACGAGAATCCACACATAGGACTTGGGCCATGGCGTGTGTACTCTTGGTTTTCATTGCAGTCTTCCCTTCATCCACCTGGAGCCATATGTGCCCCATAGCCCAGTGACGCTTCACGTTTCATCGGCGCAAAGAGCTTCAGTCAGTGCTACTCGATGACCAAAATTTGGCCAGACCTTGGATTGTCTCGCGTCGTGGACTCACGCTCAATCTCAGGAGGCCTGGTCCCCCCTCCCTCTCTCAGTGTCCCCCCCCGCCGGTAATCCGGCGGCAGACTCATCTCCCCGTCTTAAGCTTGAAGGAAGCTGGATACTCCAGAAAGCCTCGCAAGCTTGAAGATTCCAGGGAGACGTTAGGTATACGCCTTCGCCGCCATTTGTGAGTCCCCTTTCAATGCATGAACGTAGTTGAGGAGAGTCGGGGACCCGGGAACTCCCTCCACGACGTTTGGGATCACCGGTTTCGCCTAGTGGTGGATCTCCTTCGCCAACAGTTCAACGGAGAGACATACTGGTCTACGATTCCCCGTTAAGGAACGGGGGAACGTGGGCTGTGCCTGCCTTTCATTCTTAAAGGGTCTCGGCCTGACTGGTGACGGCTTTTCGTGTTTCT
>CM031624.1:4247866-4252866 GCA_018398815.1 Conus ventricosus | reverse complement strand
TTGCTAGCGCAACACACTGGGTGCACTCCATCATCCTGCTCTTGGCAAAGAACTGCACCGATGCCCACCTCTGTCGCATCTGTCTTCAGGACGAATCGTCGACCTGGCACTGGTAGGTGGCACACGGGCGGGGAACAAAAACAGTCTTTCCAATGCTTGAAAGGCCCCCTCACACTTGGGAGACCAAACAACTACCTGTGGCTTGGTCCCTCTGGTAAGGTCGGTTAATTGAAGAGCAATCTCTGAGAACCCAGGGATGAAGCGTCGATAGAAACGAACGAGTCCCAAGAAACTTCTGACTTGCTTCTTGGTCGTAGGACGTGGTGCCGACTGAATGCGCTCCATTTTGTCCTCTTCTGGCCTTAGGGTTCCCCCTCCGATTTTGTGTCCCAAGTACGATATATCAGCGTTTCCTAACTCACACTTAGTACGTCTTGCAGTGAAACCACATTACCTGATACGTTGTCAGACCGCATGCAGGATGGTCAAGTGCTCCTCTGTGCCAGCTGTAGAAATGAGCACATCGTCTGATAAAATTGTCGACGTCGTCAGACTCTAATGGCTGAGCAACTTAATACAAAAACGACATTTAGAGTTGACAGACACCATGAAACTGACAAGGCCACACCCTGACTTCGACCAATCATCAATAGGTTGCCCAGGGACCGGCACGACAAAACTCCAGATAGGGCATAGATGGAGACAGTCGTATACAGACTCGAAACACCAACTTGCCAGAGGACCAATCAGCAATAAGTCACCAAGGGTGACGAGACCACACTTCCCAATATGGGAACAACTGTGTATCGGCACAGACTCTAGATTATAAATCCCTCCAACCATCAATCGATAACCACCAACAGCTTGTACACAAGACCAAATATGGACACAACCATATACAAGCACCAATCTCCAATAGTTGGTCAACCAATCACCCATAAATCACCAAGGCAACAGACCACAAAATCACAACAATTGATACAGCCAAATATAGGCACAAACTCCGCCCTCTTTGGTAGATCACCTACCAACAATGACTCAACCAAAACACGCACACACACACACACACACACACACACACACACACACACACACACACACACACACACACACACACACACACACACACACAAAACACGCATCGTATCTCCCAAATATTGATACGGGAAAAAGAAAGAACTGACCGCTGCAATAACTCCACCTTATAATATGCACAGCTATGTCCCTTGAATGTCCGTGCATGACATTAAAATAATTGGCCTCAGCGTTTTCAACGTCATGAAGCGATTGCTGCTTTTGACTGGAAACACAGGCTGGCAGACAAGTGGGCATAAGATATCTATGCAGTTTTAAGACAGTCGAACAAATGTGCTCCTGAATAAGGTGTCCTGAGAGAAGAGACAGATGACTGAATTAGTCTGGTGCAAGTCTGTGCGCATGTCTTGCCGTCATGCTAACGCTCTGATGTGCTGACTGGCAGTTGTGGGCTCAGGTCTGCTAGAAACATTGTGCTATTTGTCATTTCTGATAGCTGGCTTTAGCATTCGGTAGAGAGCGTCAAACAGCACTTTAGGAAGTAATGAAAATTGTGCATCCTACCTGATGTTGAAAACCGCTTTCTTTTTAGATGATTTTGTCTTTCCTTGGAGGTTTACAAGTACTCCCTACATTCCAAATGTGCTTGTGACCTAAACGTGAATGCAGTGTGTGTGTGTGTGTGTGTGTGTGTGTGTGTGTGTGTGTGTGTGTGTGTGTGTGTGTGTGGTGTGTGGGGTGTGTGTGTGTGTGTGTGTGTGTGCGTGCATGCCTCCATGCAGGTATGCATAAATGTTTACATGTGTGTATGTGTGTATACACGTTTCTGTGTATGTAGGTATGTTTAAATGTCTTTCTGTCTGAATTTATGTACCTACGTACATATTTTGCATGTATGTATCCATGCATGCATGTATGAATGTGTGTATGTATGTGTCCATGCGTGTGCATCTATGTATGTACACATGATTGCAAGAATGTCTGTCTATGTGTCTCTATGTATGTGTGTATGTATGTATGTATGTGTATGTATGTATGTATGTATGTAGTGTATTATGTATGTATGTATGTATAGTATGTATGTATGCATGCATGTACGTATGCATGTATGTGTGTGCGTATATATATGCACTTATGTATCCATGTATGCGTGTATGTATGCATGCATGTGCATTTGTTTGTATGTATGGATGGATGCATGTGCATCCATGCACCTTTGCATGTGTGTATGTATGTATGCATGTATATATATCTCTCTCTCTAAATATAATGATATGTATGCATGTATGTATGTATGTATATATGAATCTATGTATGAATGTATGTATGTATGTACGTGCACATGTATGTGTGCATGTGTCTATGCATGAATGCATTTATGCATGTACACATGCATGTATTGCATGTATGTATGTGTATCTGTATGTACGCATGCATGCACATACAGATGTATGCATGTATATATGTGAATATGTTTGTGTGCATGTATGTACATGCGCATGTATGCAGGTGTATGTATGTATACATGTATGTGTGCATGTATATATGTGCATATGTATATGAATGCGTGTCTGTATCCATAAATGCATGTATGTGTGTGCATGTATATGTGCATGTATGCATGCATGTATGTATGTATAAACGTATGTACGTATGTATAATGTATGTATGCATGTATGTGTAAATATGTATATCTGCATGCATGTATGTATCAATGCACGTATTTACGCAATGTACGCATGAATATATGCATTTTAGTACATTGTGTACGTATGTTCGCATCTATGTATATGTGTATGTATGCATTGAAGTATGTATGTTTGAATGTGTGCTGCACAAACACAAACGCACCGCACACACACACAACACACAAAAACACACACACACACACACACACACACACACACACACACACACACACACACACACACACATATATATATATATTATATATATATAATATATATATATATATATATATATATAATATATTATATATATATATATACATATATAAAATATATATATATATTATAATGTAAATATATATATATATAATACATACATACATACACTACATAATAATATATAATATATATATATATATATATATATATATTATATATATATATATATATATATATATATGATATATGTGTGTGTGTGTGTGTGTGTGTGTGTGTGTGTGTGGTGTGTGTGTGTGTGTGTGTCTTCAAATATGCAATGTATATATGTATATATGTATGCAGTCTTTATATGTAGAACAAAGCAAATTACCTCAATTCAAGGGATTCTACTACTCTTCTCTATATAACTGTAGTACATCAACTAAAAGAGTTCAGACTGCAATATATGTTTAGATCAGATCTTAATTATAGATCTTTGAAGTTAGACCTCAATTCAGCAGCTAAAGATAAAGAAGAATTTTTTTTATTACCGGGTTATCATTAAAAATGAGCAATGATTCTAGTATAAATATACTTTCTGTATATTATCCAAAAGGCCCAAACACAGATAATTCAGACTGGATAAGACACCTTCCTTCTTCAGAAAAAAAAATTGGATCATATTGGGAGATTTTAATGCACATTCTCCGTTTTGGGAACCAGATTGCCCTATCACAACATGCAATCGCTTTGTTGAAAATATTGTGGATTCCAAATTAGTTTTATTGAATGATGGAAGTATAACAAGATTCCTGATGTTTCAAATCACAGGCCAACCTCTACTGACTTAACGTTAGTATCTCCCTGATATATCATTGAATGCTAATTGGATAACAGAGGAAGACACATTAGGAAGTGATCATTTCCCTATTGTTCTTACACTAAATGAAAAGATTCAAGATGAAGAAGAAGTTGAAGACATGATTCCTAAGTTTTTATACAATAGTGCTGACTGGAACCTCTATGAGTCAACTCTATTGTCAATAGATCATAATTCCATGGAACATGAAGACACTGATATATTTTATGAGAACTTCAGAAAAGCTGTTTTAAATACGCTGCTGAAAGTCAATGCCCAAGCGTAAATGCTATAATGATAAGAAGTACAGAGGAAATGGATGGTGGAATGAAGAATGCGCAGAAGCAGTGAGCAGTAAAAAGAAAGCTTATAAAACATGGCTAAAGGACAGAATTGAAGAAAATTTTATTGCAATGAAACGTGCAAAAAGTCACAGTAACAGAGTTGTGGCCAAAGCAAAACGTATCTATTTCACTACGTTTGCCATTCAAAAATATCTACATCAAAGGACATGCACAAAGTAATGGAAGAAGGTTAAAGAATTAAAGAACAGATGCCATTTACCATCATATCCCATTAAATTAGATAACAACGCTATCCCCACATCAGCAGAAAAAGCAGAGTTTTTTGTTGAAGTGTTTTTCAAAGAATAATTCATCATCAAGTCTTACATCAATGTAAGAAGCTACCGAGAAGAGGAAGAGAAAAAACATATTTATTGTGATCCTCCCTCCAGATGAAAATCATTACTTAAACTCTTTTATAACTTTGAGGAATTTAATGATTCATTGGAGTGTTTTACTTGCAATACCACTGCTGTTGGCATCGACGGTATTTCATATCAATTGCTCTGCCATTTGCCTTTATCTTGGAAGCAATTACTTCTCTCATTTTACCAAAATTTTTTTTTTTTTTTTTTTTTTTTTGCTGTCTCAACCCTGCGTCACCTCAGAGGCAGTGCACCCACGCCGCTCATTCCGACACCCCGTCCACAGCCATAGCCCGGCCGGCCCCGCCGCAGCCCCGGCACCGCCAATCCACAGGGAGCAGTCAATGTCAAGTCGTCAAGAGGCAACCCACCGGAGGAGACACTGCACTGCTGCCGAGTCACTTCGGTGGTGTTCAGTGGCGCCTGTTCTGATCTAACATACGCAGGACACCACCTACTAAGCCCCCTACTGACGACAATAATTGCTTAGTCGCGGAGCCGGCGTGAGTGA
>CM031624.1:4237866-4240366 GCA_018398815.1 Conus ventricosus | reverse complement strand
AGCCACATGCAGGAGAAAACCGCTGCCCTGGATGGTACTGCCGCACGAACAGGACTGAAGATCAGTAAGGCAAAAACCAGGGTGATGAGGATCAAGGAGGCCAACGACAACAATATTGTACTCAACAGAGAAGACCTAGAGAACGTCGACAACTTCACATACCTCGGCAGCATTGTCAGCAAGGACGGGGGCACAGACAAAGACATCCAAACAAGAATAGGCAAGGCATCCGCAGCTTTTAAGATGCTCCGACCTGTCTGGACCTCACACACCATCTCTGCAAAAACCAAGATCCGCATCTTCAACACAAATGTGAAGTCTGTGCTTCTCTATGCCTGTGAAACGTGGCGCACCACCAAGTCATCGACACACCGCCTGCAGACCTTTGTGAACAGATGTTTGAGGTACATCTATCGCATCAGGTGGCAGGACATGGTCACACACGAAGAGTTGTGGAGAAGAGCCGGACAAGAGTCCATTGAAAATCAAATTAAGCGCAGGAAGTGGGGCTGGCTTGGCCATACCCTCAGAAAACCAGCTGCCAGCGTTGTCCGCCATGCTTGCGATGGAACCCACAGGGAAGACGCAAGAGAGGCCGACCACGCACCACCTGGAGAAGATCAACGGAGGCGGAGACAACTCGACTGGGCTATTCCTGGGGCCAGCTGGAAGTCGCCGCCCGGGACAGGCAGAGATGGAAAAGGCTCGTGGATGACCTATGCTCCACTAGGAGCCAACGGGAATAAGTCAAGTAAGTCAAATCTATTAAACCTAACGGACGTGTAAATCTTTATAATTCAAGACTTCGCGACGATAATTCATACAGGCACAATGTATGTATGCATGCATGTATGTATGTATGTATGTATGTATGTATGTATGTATGTATGTATGTATGTAGTATGTATGTATGTATGTATGTATGTATGTATGTGTGTGTGTATGTATGCATGTATGTAGCAAGACAAGGTCGAGACGGATGCAGTGGATGACATAGCTGTTCTACGTGCCTCATCTGGCTCTGTGCACTCCACAGTGCATTGCTGTAACCACCTTTCTCACCGTTGTAAAAACTCTCCAGTTCGTTACATGGACCACTTAGGAATTGAATGGAATCAACCAAAGGTCAAAATACTAGGTGTCTGGTTAACGAATGATGTATAAAACCGTGAACATATCAACTATTCAGAGAATATAACTGATGTAAAATATTTGTTCTGGATTTGGATCAAAAAGCAAATGTTATTAAAGTCGATTTATCAGTGCATTTTTTCTACCCAACCCACCTAATAGTTTCCCTCAGACTCTGCGATGCCATTTGTACAAGTCTGTGTGGAACAAGTAAAAAAAAAGAAGATAAAATTAATAGAAAAACGGCACATAAACGTGTAAGAAATGACGGTATTGGAATATCAGAACTAAAAACCTTTGCCAGTTGATTAAAACTGACATGGCTGCGGAAAGTTTGGACGACAAAACATAAATGGATGAGAATCGCAACCAATTTTCCAATTTTAAATGCTCTTGAAAAATATGCACCTCAAGTCGTCTCTATCTTTTCAAAATCAAACTTATTCCGGACACAAGTGTTTGATAAAAAGATTTTTTTCTGTAAAGATAGCAGCAAAATAAGTGTGAACTACTTGCAGATCCGGTGTTTTATTATCGTAAAGATAGGTAAGAAACACACTGTTGGTTAAACATGGATTAGTAAAGGGATACACAATATTGCAGATTTTCTGCTTCAAAACGGAATGTTTTTTTTTCTTTCTTTCTTTTTTTTTCCAAATGAAGATTTCGAACGGAAACATAATGTCCATATAGATTTTTTTTCTGTGTGTAAGAAAGCAACAACAAAATATGTACGAAATTAAAAAAAAATAGCAGTTAATAACAATAAATGTATGGAAATATGTATTTGTTTTAAAAAGCTAAAATCTGTAATTAAAGGGTCAAAACCATACTATGATACATTTATTGATAATAACACTCGTCCAAAATGCTGCGAAAGATGGGACCAAAAGTTGAATGTTGAATCTGACTGGGAAACATGCTTCTTGCATCTTCACAAAATATCTGATGTAAAAATTAAGCGGCTCAGCTTAGACTAGTGCACAGGTCCTCTTGGGACAAATGTTATTCTTGAAAATATTGGTGTATTGTACAGTAAAGTATGCAGTTTTTGCCACGCCACAAAGGACAGTATCACTCGTATGTTTTGGCACTAGTGTTGTTCAAGATTTTTGGAAATCTTTGATGAATGCTGTGAACGAAAACTGTCAGAATATGTCAAGTATATGTATAACAGAACCCCTGGCTATATTTGGTTCCGATAAAGATGTAAGCATTGATCGATCTTTATTTTATTTTGATATATGCTAAACAATGCTTGTACCACTGTACCACTTGTACTTGTACCACTGTATTAACGATGAATCAACGCCTATCTTGCGCTAAGTGGATGAAGATAAGTGATCGCTCGTTCATTTTCGTTCTCCCG
>CM031624.1:4217866-4232866 GCA_018398815.1 Conus ventricosus | reverse complement strand
TGCTGTTCCCCGGTTATATTATTCTCATCAACCCATTCTTGTATTCTCCTATTAATAATTATTCAAATAGTTTACTGCTAATGTCACTAAGGGAAATTCCTCTATAATTATTGGGATTGTCAACATCGCCTTTTTTGAATATAGGCAAAATAATTGATTCACACCAATTTCAGGGTACATGCCTCATCAAATAACTTATTAAAAAATTTATGAAAAAAAGCACAGCCTGTTGTGTTGCATGTTTAAATAATTCTCCAATTAGACCATCTGGGCCAGCTGACTTGCCATTTTTCAGTTTTCTAATAGCTAAAGTAACCTCTTCTATGGATATGGACGATTAAATGAACTATCTACGTCAGCATCCGCCATTTCTTCATTATTAACACTGTCACTGACATTCTGTCCTAACAAATTTTGGAAATGATGAAACCAAGTATCGCTAGTTATCTTATTCTTTGGTTGTTTTCTTTTGAAAGATACTTTCTTAACAGTCTCCCAGAAGTCTTTTTGGCATTTAACTGAGGAAATCAACTTATCTATTAAGAACTTGTTATACTCTTTCTCCTTTCTTTTTAACAATTTCTTGTATTCCCGCCATTGCAACACAATAAGCCGCTCTGTCTTGTGGATCATGAGTACGACAGCTAATTCTTAATAATTGTCTAGCTTTTAATTTACTGATTCGGCACTCTTTATCATACCAATCATCATATCTGTCATTTCTATTGACACGTATATGCTTCTTCATTACACTTAGCACTTTCCTTTACACACTCATTAAACATGTTCAAAGCTTCATTTACGTCGGATTGTATCATATCTATGGCATTTTCCATTTTTCTAACACATCTACCCCACATAATAGTTCTTGAAATCGATTAGCACAATCATTATTCCATACAAGTTTCTCTATAACATGGGTTTCTTGTTCATTATTGTCAACAACATTTTCCTTTGGAAAAACAGCAATGAAAGAAACAGGCATGTGATCTGAATCTATGCGGTCTAAACTTGAAATTTAATGGATTTCATATACCAAAGCAGAAGTATCGCTTGAAATAATAAAGTAATCAACAACATGCAGCCAGAATCAGATATGTATGTATAGCGTCCTTCTAGGTCGCCATTAATACCCCATTAACAATACACAAATCCAAGGCAGTGCATAGATTTATGGTAACAACTTTCGTAATATTTAATGTACAGTCTTCAGAGTTACGATTTTATGAGAGAATGACTATCACATTGTCTATCAAAAAGGTTTTTTCCCGAAAAATCCTGAGAAATATGGGATGTTCTACTATTCAAGTCTCCATTAATTATGACATACAATCTATTTCTTAACAAACATTCTATCAACAAATCTTCAAGAAATGATTCATTTCCAAAATCAAAAAAGGATATAAAAAGGAGATTTTCCGGATGAATGTACAACAAAAATACAAAACATACTTTGTCTTTCCAAATAATTTTTTGTCAATTTACAAATACACAAAAATTGGAGTAATTGACATCAACAGCTTTTACAAATGGGAAAACTCCTTCCTGATTCAAACAAACAATTCCACCTGATGGTCTCCCCTGTCTACTGAATTTGACAGCAGGTTTGCAAAACACATCATAGTCAGAAAATAGATTATCAAACTTCCACTCATCAAGAAACGTTTCAACAAGACAGACAAAATCAAACTTAAAAAAGAAATGCAAGGAAATCTGGATCGGCAAGTTTTGACTTTATGCCATAAGATTCCATGACAAAAAGAGAAAGGTTTGTTTTTCATTATATGTACACTCGCCCTCCCTACCTCCCTCGCTCTCTCCCTCATGCACACACGGGATTTCCGTAACTGGCTCTGGCTGGTTACTGCAACTCACCCGGCAACTGTCAACACGAACATCGCTGTCCCTGCCTATTGCAGTTGGCGAGATTACCGGTGTTACTGTTTTTTCCTGATCCCCTACATAATGTGGCATGAGGAAGAAAATCTGGCCGGCCTAACCCTATCTAGAGTCCTTGAGCCCTCCATGGCTATCAAGGAAATATGATTTTCCGTCGATCAATAAATGATCATAGATCATGGTGGCTCTCTTCCCGTCTGATCTAGCTTTTTTCAAGTGTGGTGAAAGACCACGCCTGATTTCCCTGACCCTGGATGAGAAATCTTCTCCAACAAAGACACTGCTGCCTTTCAGGTTTTTCTTTCCTTTCAGGATGTTGACTTTGTCCTTGTAAAAGGTGCAGCAAGCAATGATGGGAGAGTCAGGTTTGGCACTGAGTCGGTGAATCCTGTCAAAACTCTATTTCTTAGTCATGTTTAACTTATCATTCAGCACAGAATGTACTTTCCCTTCACAGTCATCGTTCGTCGTTCTGGTCCCTAGGTATGCCATAAAAAATCAGATTATTGCGTTTTGACCTCCCCTCTAAATCATCAGTCTTTCTTTCTAACTGCTCAACTTTACTCAGGAGATCAGCGTTAGCTACGGCCAGAGCTTCATTTTCTCTTTTCAAATCCCCCACCTCCTCTCTCAAATTTCTCACTTCAGACTGCAGGGCCGAACACTTTTCTCCAAGATCGTCAAACTTCTGATCAACATTATCAAACTTACAGTTCATGGTGGACAGTACGTTCTGCAGGACATCCATCAACTCTGCTCTAGAGGTTCTTCAAGAGGGGGGTCCCGCGTTGAGGAGGAAGAGGTGGTCGTCTGCGCCCGGTCTGCGGAAGCAGGTCCTAACCCTGCTCCTGGTGTCTCGCCTGGTGCCCGTGATGTCAGCATAGGTGGGCAGTCGAGGAGAAGTGGGTGTCGACTGCCCACTGTCCGCCGATGAAGCGCCCGGCTTGTCCGCAGTGGTGCCGCGTCCTGAGCTGCCGAGCCGGGTCTGCTTCATGCTGTCCGTCCTGGGTCGGGGTTCTGCTCCACATCGCCACAGCGCAGAAGTAGCCCGCCCCAAAACAATCAAGGTGAGGAGCAAGCCAAGGGTTGCACCGTCCGTCTGGTTCGTGGTGTCACATGGCGATCGCAATGGCCGCCTTCTTTCTGGCTCGCTTCGCCATGAAATTGATGTAGACGGGGACGAAGGATCCACACCTCGCCCTAAAAACTAGAGGTCCAGAAGGCATCGTGACTGACTGAAGTCCAAGTCAAAGTACCGGGTTGTACAGTCACGGTAACTGTAAATAAAGACAATAAACTTCGGAGCTCTTTACTGTCCGATGCTCGAACTGTGACACAGTTCACGCCCCGAGAGAGGAGAGGGGAGGGGGAGAGAGAGAGAGAGAAGAGAGAGAGAGAGGAGAGGGAGAAGGGGGGAGAGAGAGTAAAGAGAGAGAGAGGGGAGAGAGAGAGAGAAGAGAGAGAGAGACGAGGGGAGAGAGAGGGGAGAGAGAGGAGAGAGAGAAAGTCACATAAAAACTCAAGCATTTCGACAGAATGACAAGAGGGCAGGAGGTAGTAGGAAACACACACGCACACACACACCACACACACACACACACACACACACACACACACACAACACACACACACAACTCATATAAGACATACTTACTAAACAAATAACACACATAATATGCATTTCAAGTACACAAACACTTTGTAAATGTCAGGTACTACATAAGGCAAAGAGGGTGGTGGTGAATGGTGGTGGATTTATGGCGGAGTATGTAAGTACTGACACATAAGATGGTTGAAATAATGGTGTTTGAAGGTTGATATGCATTGGCGCTGTTTTGGTTGATTCAGGGAGCGAGTTTTCCCTTGGGCAGGAACCTGAAGAGAGAGAGAGAGAGAGAGAGGGGAGGGGGGGAGACGAGAGAGAGAGAGAGAAGAGAGAGAGGGGAGAGAGAGAGAGAGAGAGAGACGTCCACACACACACACACACACACACACACACACACACACACACACACACACACACACACAACAATTTCTTGGAATCAAAGCAGCTTTGTTTCCATTACAGAGCTTCCACCCAACTTGTGTTGGAAGCATGTGGGTCTTTTGATCAATAATACTAAGACACGCGCACGTAGCTGTTGTCCGATGCCATTCATTTATATTGGCAAGCACCCGAAACTGGCATGTTCTATTCCTGTCGATGTTAATCGGTTTGTTTTTTCTTCTTTTTTGTTCTTAGTGTTCTTTAATTTTCTGCACACTGAATATATATATATATATATATATATATATATATATATATAGAATATGACATTTCAGGATACAATTTTTTTAACGATAATTGGCTCGGCAACATGCCGCAAACGTTAGCACCGCGACTTCGTGACAAAAGAGTACACCAGCCTCACTAAAATACTCCATCCTATGAGTGACGCCATCCACTTTGCAACATTGTGCCAGGCAAGTTTTTTGTTTTGTTTTGTTTTGTTTTGTTTCCCCGACTCTATCGCGCTGGCTGCAACTTGTTGAATTTGAATTGACTTTTAATTGTCAGGTTTTTATTTCAGTTTCTCTCCTCATGTTTTCTTTTAAATTAAAAAAAAAGACTGAACAGCACCTTTCACAAATTAAAAAGACTTACTGATGATTTAAAAGGACCAACTCGCTGAATTAAAGCACTTTAAAGGCCTGTTGAACAAAATCCAATTCGTAAGAACTTAAAAAGGCCCCTACGAAGCATGTTACATGGAAATTATTAACCGTCTAGCGATTGGTCATTCACAATGACGTGAGTGATGCTTATATCATGCCAGAGACTCACAATGACGTGAGTGATGCTTATATCATGCCAGAGACAAGACACGTGTTGTTGTTTTTTCCGCCAAAAGAAAAAAAAAATCGTTTCACAAGGTCAGTCCATTCCTTTACTTTTATTTCATTTTTTAGTTACTTATTTTATTTTATTTATTTATTTTCATTTTTTCTATACTTTATTGGTTACAGATAGTAAGGCTGGGTCCTTTCAATGACTGTTTATCAGCCAGATTTGTGTGTTGCTGATGAGATCAACAGAACAGTAATTGCCGCCTTTCAGCCCGGTACCGGTTATCAAGTTTTGCACCATGGCCTCACATGATCAAGATGAAAGGCCTGCCGTTGAAGGTAAGGGCGTATTTGCTCATTCCCATCACTAGAGTCTAAATAATCCAATTTAACCTCAATTTACAGATAGGTCTCGATAAATTTAATAGTTAAAGGCGTCTCTCTCTTCTCTCTCTCTCTCTACTCTCTCTCTCTCCTCTCTCTCTCTCTCTCTCTCTCTCTCTCTCTCTGTGTGTGTGTGTTGTGTGTGTGTGTGTGTGTGTGTGTGTGTGTGTGTGTGTGTGTGTGTGTGTGTGTTGCACGCGCACGCACGCGTACACAGGCTCGCGTTTATCTATAGATAGATAGGCAGACAATAAGCATTGCTGTACTTACACTCTCTCCGCACTCTCTTCAATCGCCGCTTCCTCGTGATGTTCATCATCCGTGCACTTTCCCATCCGTGAACATTTTCTCCTTAGAGCTTGTTTCAATTGGCCAACTCTGTTGTAAAATCTTTGATGGTTGTGCTTCATCAAACTGCGGGTCGTCTTCACAGCCATGGGTTGTGTCGTGAATTATGTTACTGACATTGGTGAACAAGTCACCACTGACGTGCCCGGGTTTCCGTGTCTGTGACAACAAATCAGGGTCAGTTTGACCTGCATCTCGCTCGTCATCTGGAATTTCTTGGTGACCAAGGTGATGCTTCCAGATTTCATCATCACCTCTTCCTGAGACCGGTGTGATTCCTGGAGTCTTCAGTGTCTTGATCTGCTGTGTCTGTGACCCATTCTCCATTGGCTTTCTTTTCTGGGGCATAGTGCATGCGTTCAATTTCGCCATCTTTGTGCTTCAGGTACGGTGACTTTGCAGTCGTGTTTACGTTTGCTGCGTCCTCTGTATTGAGTGCTACACCTTCGTTTCTGTCCTGCCTGTCCGTGCCTGGCATCTTCACGGGCTTATCAGTAACAATCTGAGACTGTTGCATCACCCACTGTCTGCCTACAGGTTGAGGTTCCTGATGTCCATGGTTTTGTTTATTCTCATCTGGGTGTCGAGGAGCGAGGACATCCGTAGCCACGATTTGCGTGTTGTCAGGTAACCAAAAGTTTCGTTTCTGCGTCTTGTTGGTGGAGGGAGGTGACTTTTGGCTTTTGTAGATCTCGCCTCCATTGGGAATGAGCGGATCTGCACTGTCGTTTGTCTTTCCCAGGGGCGCATTCTTGTGTGAAGCAAGAGTGACTGTACTGTTATTTAACGTAGCTCCGAGACTCCTGGCTATGAAAACGGCGTTGTCCATTACTTGATGTCCAGTTTCTTTCATGGGCAGTAACTGGAGAGAGAGAGAGAGAGAGAGAGATAGAGAGAGAGAGAGAGAGAGAGAGAGAGAGAGAGAGGAGAGAGAAGAGAGAGGAGAGAGAGTGTTTCAAATTTAGAAGATAAGTAACATGAGGATGTACTGAAGTGAATATGATTACATGAAACACATGTGAAGTGTTTGACAGAGACATATTTGAAAAACGGAAATAGAGTTTCTGAAACGTCAAAAAAGGAACAAACAAATTACAAAACAAACACAAAGTTTTTTCGACTAAAAGGGCCTTCCTCGGGCAGGATGAGCAAAATTCGACACACTGGAAATAAAGGACAAACAAACACTTATCTCATGAAACAAAATGAATGCGTAAAGACAGACAAATTCCTCTTAATGTCACACACACACACACACACACACACACACACACACACACACACACACACACCACACACACACACACACACACACATTTCTTATTTACTCCCAAACATGCACAAACCTGACACACCTGGCAAACCCATTGTCTCTGCTTATAGCTGCTCAACAGAATATATCTCTAATTATAATGACTCTCGCCTCGAAGCCATCCTCCCACATAATTATTTCACACACTCAAAATGATCAAATCATTCAAGGTGACATGTGCCACGACAGGCCCTGCCCCAGACCTTCACACACCGTCGGTTCGACTCTTGGGTAATTTCACGCCTAATTATCCTCAACTCGAACCTGATCTTCAACTAAGATTTGTCTTTCATTTTGTTTGTTTTTTGTTTGTTTGTTGTTTGTTTTTGGGTGTTTTTTTTTGTAACAATGCGCCTCACATCCATGTTCATTTAATTTTCTTTCATTAACCAACCTTAATCAGATCTTGAAACGATTTTAGCATAACCTTTAACTGACCACCAACTTAAACTGCAGACTGTACGCTGTTCTTTTTAGGTCAAGTTTTTTTTTTTTTTAATGTTTCAGTAGCGTAATAATACTGTTATTTTATCTGCTCCTTTTCTTCTTTTTCTTCTTCTTCTTTGGTTTTTTATAAAATGAAAAAGAATCTGAATGAGGATCACGGACAGCAATTCATAATCATAATTGCCCTAACTCATGTTCCAATAAATTTGTGTGCGGACACTATTTTCTTTTCAAAGTCAAAGCATCTCATTCCAGATTGCGAGTACATTTTTCAATTTGAAATCTCAGTCTTACGTGTTATAAGAACGTTTGCAATGAAGGTTTTCTTTGTTTGTTTGTTCGTTTGTTTTTTGTTTTTTTTTTCCCATTCTGCATTTATATACACTGAATTTTCACAGTAAAATTATAGGGTAAAAAGTTTCATCATGCCAAAGAGAATAAGCTCGATGTTAAATGACAGCCTTTGACAAGATGCACAGTTTCCTCTCAAGATTAGTTGTAGCTTCATCAGAAGGGAACGAGAAAAGTCACAGATGCAAAAAATAGTTTTGCATCCTGTCCTTTTCCTGGTTACAAAAATTGGTCATGTGACTGGTAACTATTCCCATTTTTCCTGAAGATGGTATTTGTCACCTAAATTCTGTATCATATCATAATTCAATACCGTTTGAGTTTTATTTCCAATTTTTGTTTAACTTTCTTTAACACATTTCCCCCTGTCAACTGGTATATTTAGTGTTTGTTCCAAATGTATAAGTCTCAGTATTCTATTTACTATGACATTATTATGTCTTTTAGCTCCTTTACATGCAGAGGTTATCAAAAGTCTTATTTTGTACAAAAGTCGCTGACATTGTTCCTAATGCCAGTTTGTCTTGATCTTTTGTACTTTTTAATTCTAAGAAGTTCACGTTAGTATAAATCTTGTGTGAGAAAGCTCTGTAAGCTAAGAATTCTTCATGTCTGTGTACAAGGTCTGTAATGAATGCAGTATCCCTCTGTGCCCAGTCTTTGTAATAAAAGACTTTATTTGCAGTCTTAGATTTTCATTAAAAGAAAACAAGTTGGTTCAGCCAGTAGTTTACGTACCTCCTTTGGATCAGTTTGTCTTCAACGTATTTCATACGCTAAGAAAACATTGTGCCAAAATGGTTGAATATATTAGAGTCAAAGCGTTTTGGTCAGTAACTGTCCACTAGCTTAATTCCTGGAAAGAAAAGTCATTTTATGTGAATCCAATTTCAAGTTTGAACTATAATCTTCTCAAACAAGCTAATTTAATGCTCCTGAGTACAACTGGCACACAGTAGAAAGCCACAAACATTCCTATGAGACCAAATCGATGATTACTTTCCAACATGAAGAACAACAACAACAACAACACAAATCAAATTCAATGACATACTCATGTGCTCCAAACTGAACAAAATCTCCATGCCAACAACAACATCAACAGCAACAACAACAACAACAACAAAAATCAAATTCAATGACATACTTATGTGCTCCAAACTGAACAAAATCTTCATACCTATACCACCAGGTACTTCCCGTGCTCAAAACCCAATTGCAAAATCTGCCCTCTTACCAAGCCAGACACCATCCTACAGGGCCACAAAGACTCTTTCACAATTAAACACACATTCTCCAGCAGAGCTACATGATTGTATGCTACCCACTGCCAGCTGTGTGGTAAGATCTAGGCAGGTGAGACATCCTTCACACTTGGGATATACATCTCTGAACATCTGGTTGACATCTGTCAGCACTGGCCCAAACCAGTTGCCTTACATTTCAACCAGCCACAGCACAACACCAACCATGTCAAAGTCCTGGCACTTTGGCAATCACAGAGTGATAACTTAGAGCAACTCATACGGGAGTCATATCATATTGCCAAGCTTGGAACCTTGCATCCCCACATCCACAGGTAGCACACCCATATCCTCCACTGCAAGACCAGCCGGAAATATCCTTCCCCCCAACACACACACGTAACTTCCACTATCTACTTTATGTTTAAACTACAGCTGCCTTTTTCAGCTCTCCCCACACTCTCTCCATGTTCTATATCCAATCCACTCTTTACTCACAGACCTATCCTCCCCTTTTCTTGACTTGTGAGTTGATTTTAACGTGGTGACAGCCCTGATGTGGCCCTTTGTGGTCGGCTGGGCTATAAGCAACATCATCTTAGCTTACACTTGTTGTTGTTTTTTTCCCTTCAGCTTGGTACACTACCCCTCCACACGAGTTTCCCTTTCCTCCTTCATCTTTCCTGTGCATTTGTGTAAGTGCAGGTATTTGATTACCCTCCTCTTCCCCCCCCATTAGATTATACCCCCCCCCTTCCCCCTTCATGTCAATAACATGCAAGAGTAGCATACACCTACTATATCTTCCACCACTCACACCACCACACCCCCCGCTATTTGCTCCATACAGAACTCGGTCATCTTCCTTCCCCCCTTTCTACACACACACACATATTATAATGTTGTAACTGTTTCAAAGTCTCACACTGATTAATCAATTAAGATGTTATTGATAATTGATTAATAGTTTTGTAAGTTTTTTTTTAAATAGATCTTATTCATTACAACTTATACAAGAAAGGCTCGACTTACATGCACAGATCTCGATGAACACATACCGGACTTATCGTCGACCTCTGCACCAAACTTGTTTCATTTAGACTGAACATTGTAATATGATTAGTGCCGTCTTGTTCCGAAGTGGGCTAACTTTCAAATAGCGTTGTTATAGTAGTAGTAGTAGTAGTAGTAGTAGTAGTAGTAGTAGTAGTAGTAGTAGTAGTAGTTAGAGGGTTGGCTTGTAGCCTAGGCCTTTCGGCCTTTCTAAGCCCCTTCTTTTGTTATCATATTTGTTTTGTTTTGTTTTTCTAGGGTCTACGGCATGCTTATTCAATCCCTATTAGCAAAAATTGCTTCAATCTATTTCCATAAATAAAATTTTGAAATCTGTGTTGTAATCCAGGAAATTCTTGAATTTATTAATATCATTAGTAAATTTAATTTCAACAGGTATTGAGTTCCACAATTTAACAACTCTGTTAGAGAAACTGAACGCTCGTTTGTTAGTAGTTCTATGTTTAACAAAAAGTTTACCTTGTGCATTTCTTGTCATACTAACTGGTGAGAAGGAAAAAAAATGTTTCAATTGATACATTGTCCAAACCATTCATTATTTTATACACTTGTATTAAATCCCCCTTTAACCTTCTACCCTTAAGAGAGTGTAACTGTAAAAACTGGAGCCGTTCCTCATAAGACATATTTATGCATTCTATCAGTAATCTAGTTCCTCTTCTTTGTACATTTTCTATCATTTTTGGTTAAATCCTATTTTAGCGGCGCAAAACATTTGAGCCCCGATGCGCGATAACCCTAACCCTAACCCTGACGCTCCAAACCCTAACCCTAACCCTAAAATAGGATTTAACCACTCAAATGTAACCCTAACCCTAACCCTGACCCTCCTAACCCTAACCCTATAACCCTAACCCTAAAATAGGTTGTAACCACTCAAATGTTTTGCGCCGCTAAAATAGGATTTAACCCTTTTGATTGCCTCTTCAAATATGGATTCCAAACTACATTGGCATATTCTAAATGCGGCCTTACAAAAGCCTTACCTTCTTCTTGCATTAGCCGACATAGGCCCAAGGTGACAAGAATATCTAAGACTGAGGTGCAACGCATTTCCGCATTTTTTCTTTCCTCTGGTCGGGTTCTATCTGAACAGTTTAGGAAGCAATGTTTCTTTTTGTCGACAGCGTTGTGCGTCATAGGCTAGTGACGTCAAAATTACAAAAGAATGACGTTTATGCCTTAACCAATTAAAGACTCTTTGGGGGTAGGGGTGAATCAGGTAGGCTAACGCCTGTGTTTCCATTGCAGAGAGGGTTTTTTTCCCCTCTTTTTTCTTTTTTTCTTTTAACTTTTTTTTTTTGGCGTCAAGTGTGGGGTGTGGGGGATTTCCGTTTTTCCGTAGGACCTCCACCCCCTTCTTTTTTCCCAGTTCATTTTTTCCCCTCAAATCACAAAGTTTAGTGTAGCGACACTTTTGCTCTGCTTGTGACAAAAAAGGGAAGCAAGAGAGAGAGAGAGAGAGAGAGAGACAGAGAGAGAGAGAGAGAGAGAGAGAGGGGGGGGGGGTTGGAGGGAGAGAGAGAGCGGGAGGGAGGGGGGGATAAAACAATAAAAGAAAGACTGAAAGAGGGAAAGCAACAAGAACAAATCTACTGTATAAACGACATAAATACACAATAAGTTCTAAACCCTGTAACCTGCATGTTTCAATGATGGTATTCATCTGTCGGCTGAAACTTAGCTTAAACTAGTTTGAATTTATCTTCTGAACCCTAAAACTTTGCATATGACTGTGTTTTTGACCCTACGTTTCAAGAAAAATTTGATGACTACCCCGGTTCCATTTCATCCATGGTAATTCGTATTCTTCCCCATTTAAACAATGCAGATAGAGACCTCGAAGTAGTTTGCGATTTATCCCAGTTTCCTGATGGCCCACCATGGATTTTCTTCACTCCAGAGATCCGGTTTGATTTAGCCTCGCACAATAAAGATACAGATAGTTCCTTGGCGTGTAAGTCCTTTTTTGCCGATTTGTGTTGGAGGTTTCCATCTTTGAGAAGAATTTTCACCGACGGTTCCAAATCTGAGGAGGGATTTGCCTCTGCTCTGTTTTGCGCGACAGATCCCCATCAGAGATGTTCTAAACACATTCCCACTGACAGCTCCATCTACACTGCTGAGTTGATAGCGTTGGTCCTTGCTCTTGAAATGGTCTCTAAATGGAGACATAAAAATTTCCTCATTTTGTCGAACTCCAAGCCCTAAGCACCCTCAACTGTTGAAATTATTCAATCTGTACACTTCTTAGAAATGAATGAAATGGATACAACATAGGTTTGCTTGGGTTCCCAACAATGTGGGTTTTAAAGGCAACGAGGTGGTTGATCAACTTGCCGAGAGTGCCACAAAGAAAACGTTGAGCAGATTGTCTATCCCTCACACTGATCTGAAACCCCAAAGCACAGGCTTATGTCAAAGACCTCTGGCAAGATGAATGGAACTCGCAGGCAGATAACACATTTTACAAAATCCGTCCAGCCTGAAAGAGTTTTTGCCATGTTTCCTGAGGCGGCCGTAAAGATGAAACAGTTGTGTTCCGTTTGCATACAGGCGACTTTTTTTTAAACACCCATTCTTGTCTTTTAAAAAGTGAAGAAGCTTCGTGTGCATCCCATGTCATGTACCACTTATAGTGAAACATATCCTTTTAGGATGTTGAGATTTGCATGAGGTGAGACAAGCATTTTTACAGGAGCCTCTATGTAACCCTTGTTCAGAGATGTCCCCCCTGATGTGATCTTTGAACTTCTGAAAGATGTTAACATTTTCCATTTTGTTTTGATCTCAGATTTTATGGAAGAGAAATTTTTAACGAACGTTCCGGTGTGTTTTTAGAAAGTGTATTTTAAAGGGTTGTGTGAATGACTTCATCTTTTTTTTTGTTTTAATGGCTTGTGAGTTGACGTGATCACGCTGACAGCCCTGGTGCTGCTTTTTGTGGTCGGCTGGGCAAAAAGTATACGTTTGAATACATTCATGGGTTTTGATTTCCCTACTCTACCCTCGTTCCTACCCAGCAGGTTCGAATATCTCATGAAACGAAAACCGGAAACACGTATGCAAGTATAATACCAGAAGTACGCGAACAAGGACAGATGCAAAAAGAAAAAGAAGGAAGTTCTGCAGGAGGCCATTCCAAATGCCTTCCAACCCAGGTCGGGGACCTGCCACGGGCATCTTGGCGCACTTTGTGGAAATAACTTACAACAATCTTCAGAAGCTTTTCAGAAGCCTTCTTGCTAGCAGCCAGACAAGGTAAACTGAGAGAGAGAGAGAGAGAGAGAGAGAGAGAGAGAGAGAGAGAGAGAGAGAGAGAGGAGGAAGAGAGAGAGAGAGAGGAGAGATGAGATGAGATGATGATGATGAAGTTGTGTGATGATGATGATGATGATGATGATGATGATGATGATGATGATGATCATCATCATCATCATCATCATCATCATCATCTCATCATCATCATCATCATCATCACATCATCATCATCATCTATCATCACATCACATCATCATCATTATCATCATGATGTTGATCATGATGTGGTAGAAATGAGGAACAACTCGTCTTGTGAACCGAATTATTCCCCGAGGAAGCCATCCTTGTACTGACAGAACGAGACTACGAGAAAGATACGAGGAAAGCGAGAAATTAGGTATCAGTGTGTGTGCGTGAGAGAGAAAGAGAGACAGAGAAGAGAGAGAGAGAGAGAGAGAGAGAGAGAGAGAGAGAGAGAGAGAGAGAGAGAGAGAGAGAGAGAGAGAGAGAGAGAGAGAGAGAGAGAGAGAGAGAGCGAGAGAGAGAGAGAGAATACGAATGCAAACATTTACTGTGTCAGGCACTCTGTTCATTCACATAGCAAGGTAAGGGTGGGGAACAATGAATGAAATTGCAACCATTTGAAAGGTAGCTAGGACGATTACACAAGCAATGTCTGAGCAATATGGAATGCACATTACGGATGTCAAGGCAGTAGACGTGGACTTCTGCAGAACACTGCACAATGCGTCCAGAGATTTCTATCTACACAGGTCAGTATAAACGGGGACTGTCTTCATCTGCTTGACACTTTGATGTCGTCTTTCTGCTCCTGATAGTGTTTTAAACATGCCATAATTTCACGACAATGTCAGTGGTCTATACCTTGATAGCTGCTTTAACAGCCCTAATTTCACTGAAAATGTTAGTGGTCTACCTCTGATAGCTGTTTTAAACATGCCATAATTTCACTGAAATGTCAATGGTCATACCTCTGATGGCTGTTTCAAACGTGCCCTAATTTCACTGAAAATGTCAGTGGTCATACCTTGATAGCCGTCTAAACTGCCCTATATTTACTGAATGTTGTCATACTCTGATAGCCGTTAAATGCCTAATTTCACTGAAAATGTCAGTGGTCATACCTCTGATAGCTGTTCTAAACGTGCCCATAATTTCACTGAAAATGTCAGTGGTCATACCTCTGATAGCCGTTCTAAACATGCCATAATTTCACTGAAAAAATGTCTGATCCGTCCTGTGTCGCTGCCTGAAGTAGAATTGCCGCCACTATCACTACTTTGCACCACAGTCTTGTTTTCCTCAGTCACATCAGCCGACGTACCATGAGGTGCAAGACTGTGTGAACTTGTCACCACGACACGACTCCAGATAACTTTCATTCTCTTTCTCAACGTCTGCATCAGAGTGACTTCTCTTCTTCTTCTTCTTCTTTCTCTTCTTCTTCTTCTTCTTCTTCTTCTTCTTCTTCTTCTTCTTTCTTCTTCTTCTTCTTCTGCGTATGCAGGATGATACTCCTGCGGACACTCCCCGTAGACAGGCAAGTGTTAAATCCATCTGCCCAACAAAGGGAGTAGAGTTTTGTGTGTATGACCGGTTTTTTTTTATCCCGCCATTAAGGCAGCCATACTCCAACTTCGGGGAAGATGCATGCTATGTGTAACGTGTCATTCATACCAACGGCCAAACAGACCTCTTCCGAAAGTTGGTGATGGGATTTGACGTGTGTGCAAGATGTTATGCGTGCGTTCACACACGGAACCTCGGTTCATAGTTTCATTCGAAGGACTGTATGGGAAATGGAGTCAGAACCAACATTAACTCTAAGGGAAA
>CM031624.1:4197866-4207866 GCA_018398815.1 Conus ventricosus | reverse complement strand
AAAGTTTAATGCCTTGAAGGTAACGTTTTTGTTTCTTGTAATGAAATAAGCAGAGATAGAGACAGAGAGAGAGAGAGAGAAGAGAGAGAGAGAGAAGAGACTCAAGACTCAAGACTCAAGATAATTTATTCATGATTAGGCCATTGCCCCTCATGAGGGTGCTAGCAAGTACAATCACAAAAGCACCCTAAGATACATACAGACTAACCAATATGTGTACACAACCTATTCTAAGATATCATACAAGACCGCAGTTTGAACGCTTTAAAAAGATAAATCGACAAATTTCTGACTGTTTGTTCACAAGTACACGCCAAAAGAAGTGCTAATCTGAAGTGATTTGGGACTTTATAATACTTCAAAGGTATATACTGAGCTCTAAGTTTTTGCAGGACAGGACAACATAACACAAAATGAACTTCATTTCTATCTCCTCTATGCAGAGTTGGCATAATAAGTCTGCATTGCAATGAGGTCGGTGACGATAATAGTGCACTGCAATTTCAGAAACACCGAGTCTGAATCTAGAAGTTACGTATTTTAAATGCCTGTCCAAATTCAACAATAAATAGGTTTTAACATTAGGCGCAGTGCAAAAAGATCTATACACGTTAAATCTTTCGCTATTACTCACATGATAATTCCATTCTTGCCATCTGCATGCAATCAGTCTATCTCTAAAAATCCGAAGAAAATCATCAATTGCATCAACACCTTGGTTCAGCCAGACATAACCAAACCCATACATATATAATTTACAACGAACATTTGAGGCCCAGTTTCTTTTGTCACGTTCGCCCAAATCATACAACATACGATATGCCTTATATGGTAATCTATGCTCATCCATTCTAGTTAGTTTTAACCAAAACTTAATACATTTTAAAGCAGAATTTATGTATATAGATATCTGTTCGTTTCTCCCATATATCAGATCGTTTGGTGTTCGTATGTCGACGCCTAAGAATCGTTTGAGTCCAAACAAATGTACTTTTTCACAGTGTAATGCTGCACTGTCTAGTCCCCATAATTCTGCACCGTACTGAACCACTGGCTGAATCTGAGAGTCAAATAATTTTAGAAATGTGTTTAGAGAGTTATTTTTCAACTTATACAATTTTTGCAATATACATAACAAAGCATTCTTGGCTCGACTAGAAAGATTGTTGCATGCTGCTACAAAACTAATTCTCGTAGAGAAATATATTCCCAGATATTTGTACGCATTTACAACAGCATGATTATTCCATTATAAGTCCATTTCTCACTAGCAGATAAATAACCACCTTTCCTAAACACAACAACATTACTTTTGTTCATATTCACCTTCAAGTGTAACGCTGCCGTTGCACGACACAGACTATTGATCTGTGTCTGCAGGCCAATAACCGTTTCAGCCACTAATGCCACATCATCAGCCAGTAATAAAATAAACAGCTCAAAGTAATCGTGTGTAAAGGTTGCACCATGTCTGCCTCCTCTTATCACTTCTAGTGCTAATTCATTGATAAATAAAGAAAACAGTATAGGGCTGCAAACATCACCTTGTTTTACCCCACGAGTACATTTGATGTATTCCGTCAGTTTAGCGCCACATCTGACCTAGCTTTTACATTCATGTACATACTACGAATAGATTTATATAGTTTGCCTTTAATTCCATTTTTCAAAAGTATCGGCCATAACAAGTTCCTTTCTACAGAATCAAATGCCTTTTCAAAATCAATGAAGGCAACGTATAGTTTGCGGTTTAAACAAAACTGTTTTTGTATTAATGCCAATAAAGTAAACATATGGTCAACTGTAGAATACCCTCTTTAAAACCCGCTTGGTGTTCACCCGTCAAATTATATTCTTCTATCCATTCTTGAAGTCTGTTATTTATAACTGCACTATACATTTTACTGCTAATGTCACACAAAGATATGCCTCTATAATTGTTAGGGTTATTCACATCACCTTTTTAAATAAAGGAAGTACAATAGAGTCTGTCCAGTTGTCTGGGAAAACACCCTTGTCAAACAATGCATTAAAATATTTTACAAAAAAATCAACTGATCGAGTCCCTGCAAATTTTAGCATTTCCCTATAACCCCATCTGGTCCTGCAGCTTTACCATTTTTCAATTTTCGTATTGCAAGCATTACTTCTTCTCTTGATATGGGCCGATTCATAGCTCTGCTTTCTTCTTCGTTTTCATACACAAGTTCTACATCATTATCTATAATAGCTATGTCTGTGAATTCATCTCTTCAAGTAGGTCTTTAAAATGCTTATACCATTCATCCACACTTAAATTTCTATGAACTTGTTTACGTTTAAAGATATATTTTTAACAGTTTTCCAAAACTCTCTTTGGTTGTTTACTGTTGAAACAAGTTTTTCCAATAACATATCATTATACTGTTTTTCTTTCCTTTTCAACAAACTCTTATATTCCCTTCGTGCAATACAGTAAGCATCACTATCACTATCATCCCTTGTCTTCCTGAATATTGAGAGCAAACCTTTCGCTCTAATCTTGCTTAATGTGCATTCCTTATCATACCAGTCATTTTTGTCACCCTTTGACAACCAGATATTCTTTTTCATACAACTTGCTTGTTTTTTGATACATTCATTAAACATGTTCAAAGCATCGTTGCAATCATGATCAACCAAATCAATTGCACGATCGAGGGACGATTGTGATTCATCTGAATGCATCGCACTAATATAAGCATTCGCAAAATCCGAGTTCCACACAAATTTTTCAATACACTGTTGTTCATCCACTGGAGTGGAAACACTTACCTTGTTATTACTCCCAGGCAATTTCAAATAAAACTCAACGGTAAATGGTCTGATTCTAATCTTTCTGATACAATCAGTTCACAACAAGAAAACAAAATAGTCAGTAATTCTTTGGAGACTAGAAATAATCATTAACACTGTTTCCTGTTTGTGATATATATGTATAGTTGCCATCAGTATCACCATTACAAATGCCATTGAGTATACATAAACCAAGCGCTGTACACATGTTTAACAAACATTTTCCATAACAATTAAGTGTGCTATCAGCAGATTTTCTTACATGGCAATTATAAACAGAACGGCTGTTGAAATGATTTCCAAATAAACCATCGTCACCAGAAACATCAGAAGAGCAGTTGGAGGTTCTACCATTTAAATCTCCTGATAAAATCACATACACGTCATCAAACCGAATCAAACAATCAAAAAGACATTCTTCAAGTGCACATATACCATTAACGATATCAAAATGAGTATAATAAGGTGAACCCTCTGGTGGACATATGTACATGCATATATAACATCTGTTGTTAAATCAAAAAGACTCTTGTCAATCAAAAACAAAGGACATTTGGAGAATTTGTCTTAATTTCTTGAATATAAGACATCAGTTTATTTCGGGTAAGACATAGTATGCCACCTGACATTCTTCCTTTCTTAGTAAATTTAATGGCTGCTTGGAAAAAATAGTGAAACCTGGAAAATGAACATGCTGAAGATCATCTACAAAAGTTTCTACTAGGCATATGAAATCAAATTTGAACAGGTAAGACATGAAATCTCTGTTGTTTACCTTAGACAGCAGTCCATTTATATTCCAATGTATAAATGAAAAAGAAATCTCGAATTGTTTAGAAACCATTATTAACGTTGCGTAAAAAAACGACTAACAACGTGCTGTTTTCCTTTCTGAGAACTTAGGGTTTGGTGTTTTCCCTGGTTGAGCGACGAAAAATTGTCATAATTTTTACGTCTTTCGTCATAACCATTTTCCTTCTGAGATGCCCCCTCATTGAAACCGCCAATATTTACATCTGACAGTAAAACACGCTCTGGTCCCCGGAGACGGTCGTCAGCAATTCCCATTTCCTTTTGAGAAGCCCCCTCATTTAATCCACAAATATTTACATCTGACCGTAAAAACACACTCCGGTCCCCCGGGGACGGTCGTCAGCAGTTCTATTTTTTATCCGTACCATTCTTGAGAGAGAGAGAGAGAGAGAGAGAGAGAGAGAGAGAGAGAGAGAGAGAGAGAGAGGAGAGAGAGAAGAGAGAGAGAGGATGGGAGGGGGGGGGACGCAGAGAAGATCGTTTCAAGATCTAAGTCGGCCCCACTTTGACAAACCTACTCTTCGAAAACCTAAACGAATAATTCAATCTTGCAGTATGCCTACAAGAACAAGGTGACACTGGTGCACACTCTGGGGGCATAAAGACATCGGGAGAGAGAGAAGAGAGAGAGAGAGAGAGAGAGAGAGAGAGAGAGAGAGAAGAGAGAGAGAGAGATTCTATATCCCGAAAGGCATGGAAAAGATGAATGTGAAATGGTGTTACTATACAGTGTTTGACAATCATCGTGGCATCTCACACTGTGACGAGAGTTGGGGGTGGTCGGTGTGTCCTCTAGGGGAAGGACTTGAATATATTTTCTATAGAATAATGTTAAAATTTCACGTCCACCCTCTCTCTTACTAGTTTCCGGGACTAGTCATAGAAAGATGGTTTTTCCTCGGGACGGTTAAAATATTCAATCGTGGCTCAGGGGGAAGTTTCCTTAGGCTTGTACTCTTAAGAGTACTTGCAGCTCTGAGAGACGAAAAAGAGAGACGTTCAAACATTCAATACTGATTAAACAACGAAGAACTGACACAAGTTAAGCGCACTTTCACACATCAACTTTACACACTTCAAATAAACAAGTAGGGTAACTCTTGCTCCCATAAGAAAACCCAGCACAGAGTAACATTTATTCAAGACTAGCACAGCCTTTTAAAATTGAATAAAGTCAGACAAATACAAACAATCTAATAGTGGAGGAAAACAAGCGCAGGCCAACAACCCTCAGTCATCACAATTATGCCCTGGCAAAGATTTGGACTGGGGGGGGGGGGGGGGGGGGGGGGGGGGGGGGGGCTAACAGATGAAGAAAATGGTAACATGAAATTAAGAAAATATATCATAAATATGAAAACTCTTCACTAGTTGCACGAGGGATCCATCGTTATCCCTCTCGAAGGTAGATCTATTTGTATTGCCTGCTCCTAGGCCTTTCGTCCACTGGATCCAACTCATCAGAGAGACACGGTTGGTTGTGCCTGTGCTCCTGGCGTCAAATAGAGACACACCACAGTCCATAGTTCTGTGGTGTTCTCACCACCAAGGGTTCAAAAAAGATTCCAACAGCACCCCAAAGCAGCCAGTGAAGGGTAGTAAATGAAACAAAACGAAAGTGTGGAGAGGAAAAAAGTTACTGAAAAACTAAAAACATTATGCAAACAGTATAAAATGTAGGGGACAATCTTTGAGCCTATGCCTCAAGATCCACCCATGTATGCAAGGGAGATCAAAAGACAAACACAAAGATGGACAGAAACAAATACAAATAACCTCAATTTAATTGAAACGAAATTGAAAATGAAGTGAGGCAGACAACAGTAAACAATAAACAATAAACAAAGGATTAGACTAGTATGATATTTCTACCATAATTATTGATCTCCTCTTTATTTTAGATGCTGAGTGGAGTTTACAAATGGCAAGAGACATAATACTATGTAAAACAATTTTAGTCAGATAACTCTTCAATGTTTCTTATGAATTAAATTGTATTAATTTGGAATACACTTAGCCCAATTATACATGTGGTGTAGACTTACAGTCATACACTACAAAACATTCTAACAATCACTCATATTCCTATATTAACTCAGCAGTTTTCACCTGGTACAGGCATGTTTTTTTGTTTTTTGTTTTTTGTTTTTTGTTTGTTTGTTTGTTTGTTGTTGTTGACCAAATTGTTCGTTCAGTTAACATCTTAACAGATATAATTGCAAACTAGCAACAGTCAGATTGTGCACTCAGAATAGTGGTCAGACTGTTAACAAAGAATCTTAACCACACTGTAATAGCTTTTAGCACACGGTGCCAAACAGACTATTACAACAAAATATTCATTCATCATTTTGGTAAATGTCACCAAGTATTAGCACAAAGTTATACTGTTAAACCACATGGCATGTATACAATCAATGCATAGATTCAAAATATGAAAACATGGTTTCAACTTACATTTCTGGGAAAATCATTAACTTAGACCGGTTAGAGTTGAAGGAGATGACCATGCTTTCTCTCTGGTTGTCCCCTAGTGTCTTTCTTGTTACACTGTGTTGATCTACAGCTGGTCTTGAGGAATCTGTGAATGTGAGAGATTATGTGTCTCCTATCTGTATGCTAAACTGTCCAATTTGGGTTTGGTTCCATTGGGTTTTGGGTGAAAGCATGTCACTCAAGACCATGAAAAGGGTGGGAGGGGTTTGTCATCCCACCCCTTATCATGGAATGGACCAGTTGCAAAGGTGTGAACTATGCTTATATGGCAGTACCTAAATCAACGCATGCTAACTGATGATGCACTGTTTAACACAATTGCATCATTTGCCGGCTGCCGAGCGGAGGACTGTCTGCATATCCATGGTGGACATGGGGGGGGGGGGGGGGGGGGGAGGCAGTGTGAGCAAAAAGAGAGGGCATGGTGTCTTTAACCCTAGACGATCTCTGCACACAAGATAGGCGGAGAGAGAGAGAGGAGAGAGAGAGAGAGAGAGGAGAGAGAGAAGAGAGGAGGAGAGAGAGGAGAGAGAGAGAGAGAGAGAGAGAGAGAGAGAGAGGAGAAGAGAGAGAGAGAGAGAAGAGAGAGAGAGAGAGGCGAGTGCTGTGTTCTGAAGATGACGTAAACTTTCGCTGTTCTATGAGAGGCGGGCTGAAGAGAGGGGGGAAGGGGGGGGGGGGGACGGGCGGTGTGGGTACAGAGTTAGTAAACTTTTCTTGTGGATAGCTACATCAGGGCAAGAAGGAGGAGGAATTGGGGGGGGGGGGGGGATTTGAGAGGGGAGTGTTGGAATAGATTTGAATAGATTTGTCGCAATATATGAGACACACAGGAGAGAGAAAGGGGGTGGATGACATTTGTGTTTGTATGGTTTGTACAAGAGGGTGGGTGTTTGGGACCAATCGGGTGGAGTTGTCAAGTGACTCGTCACACACAGAGGTGTAAAAACAAACAGGTTGATGGCACACATTTACACTATCCTGTACAGCAGAACATAACTGTTTCAATCAGTGGGCAGGCTACTCCTGTGAAGCGTAACACTCAACCACTGAATGCGTCTCCCTTTGCCAAACGAATTTAACTCACCACCCCAGATACATCCCTCCCTTCCCCAAAGTGAATTTAAAAACTCGCCGCCCTACAAAATTTAAATCTTCTCCCTTTGCCAAACGAATCAAAAACTCACCGCCCTACAGATAAAATCCTCTGTGTTGCAAAGTGAATTAACTTGCCGCCCTGCAGAAAATCCCTCCCTTTCCCCAAAACGAACTAACTCACCCCCCCCAAGAAAAAATCCCTCCCACGCCAAACGAATCTATCACTGCCCTGCGATATAAAAATCCCTACGAAAAACCCAAAATCTAACTCACGCCCTGCAGAAAAATCCTCTCCCTACGCCAAACCAATCTAACTCACCCCCTACATATAAAAACCCACTCCCTACACCAAACCCAATTTAATCACGCCTGCAGATGTAACCACCCCCTACACCAAAAACCAATTAATCATTGCCCAAATATAAAACCTACTTTCTCACCCAAACCCCAATTTAAAACCCATTGCCCAGTATAAAAACCCCCTAAACTCCTATGCCAAACGAGCCGAACTCACGCCTGTAGATAACACCTACTCACATCCCAAAGGAGCCGAATCACGCCTGAGTAAAACCCAACTCCCTATGCCAAACGAGCAAAACTAATGCCCCAGTTTAAAAACCCTCCCTACGCCAAAAACAAAGGGCCTGCCCCCAGATTAAACCACTCCCTATGCCAAACGAATCTAACCCCTCACTGCCCTGTAAAATAAACCTACTCCCTGCGCCATATGAGCTAACTCCCCCCTGCAAAAAAACCTCCCCCTACTCCCTACGCCAAACGACCAAAACTTACTCCCCTGCGGATAAGCCCCCCCCGATTGCAAACGAACTGAATCGCTGCCCACCATTAAACAAAAAAAAAAAAAAAAGATTTAAATAAAAAAGGCAAAATCTTCCACAAAAAAAGAGGAAGAAACAAAAACTTAAGGGAAAGAAATGAGAGGGCGATTTGTGATCGTTTGGATGATTTCCACTGACCGAGTAAAAAAAATTTTTCCCCCGAAAATTTGGAGCGTTTTTTTCCTTTCCACAGGGGTAAACGGACGTCGAATCATAAACTTCCAAATTTTAACATCAGTATTTGAATTCATTGACTTCTTTTTTTGTTTTTTTTTTTTTTCCTTTTTTTGTTTTTTTTTTTTTTTTGAAGCCGGGTCAAAAAACCTAAAAATGTTTTTGTGCCAGCTTCCACCGCTAAAATGTTTTTTTTTTTTTAATTTTTTTTAATTTTTTTAGCAAAAAACAAATTTCCTGAGCTCTTGTATAAAGAAACTTTTTTTACCAGCCAAAGCCCTTTTTTTTTTTTTCTCCCCAGTTTAATGAGACACCCGTGCTTTCGACCGTAATTTTAATACTCGATCACTTGTTTTTTTTAAAAAGCAAGAAAAAAGAACAGGCATAAGTTGCTGGATGGTGCCTTTTCTTATCCCCTTTGGGAAATTTTTTACTTTATTGTAATTCGTCCCCTTTGGATTTATTAAGAACTGGCCCCCAAGGTGTGTCCCTTTAAAAGGTTTTCTTTTGTATTTTTTTTTTTTCACAAGAAATGTGCTTTTTTGCCTTTTTTTGGGTTTTTTTTTTGCTTTTTATGTGGCACCTTTTGGTTGGTGTTTTAAAACCAACAACCGATACGGTATTGAAAACCCGCCCTTTTTTTGGATAGCATTCTTTTAAAACCGAAAATGCAGAGGGTCCCCCTTACTGCTTTCTGAAGTCACTGGAAAAAAACTCAGGTTTTCGAAAACCCCTATCTGATCAGGATTATATGTTATGAGGGTTTCCCATTGGAATTGTCCCCCCCCTTTGGGCTATAAGCTTGCGAAGGCTCTTTTGAGAAAAATTTAGTATTTTCCATCACCCACTCAAGCACTGTCTTAGCAGAATTTAAACGACCTTTCAGATATGAATGCCCACCCCCCCCCCTTTTCTTCAATCTAAACATAACAAGCTTTGTTTAAAAGATATATATATAATATATATATTTATTTTTTATATTAATTATGTGTGTTTGTTAAATAGTATTTTAAAATAAAAGTTTAGTTTTTAATTTTATTTCATCAGAGAGGGTTATATAAAAAGGAGTGCACGGGGAAAAGGGAAAAGAGTGGACCCCGCAATGTACACACCCTACGGGTGGAATCCACCGCCATAAACATCCAAGTCGGTATAAAATACTCGAACGTTTCAAAACACGTTACAGTTGAATCCCCCTTTACAATCTAAAATATTTTACTTCACACTGAAGGAAATCCATTTTTCCACTGAAGACTAAAAGAGGGGGAGGGGAAAAGAAAAAGAAGAAAAAGAAGAAAGAGAGAGAGAGAGAGAGAGAGAGAGAGAGGAGGAGAAGAGGAGAGGGGAAAAGAAAGAGAAGCCTTCCCCCGCAATGAAAAATCCAGACCCCCCCTTGGGGGGGGCAAATTGTGCAAAATTTATTTGCTCAATACTAAAAGAGAGAGAGAAAGGGGGGAAGAGAGAGAGAAGAGAGAGAAAAGAGAGAGAGGAGAGAGAAAATTTGGGGGGTGGTGTGTGAGTGTGTGTGTGTTTGGGAGAGAGAGAGAGGAAGAGAGAGAGAGAGAGAAGGGGAGAGAGAGAGAGAGAAGAGAAAAGAGAGCTCCCTCCGCAATAGAAAAATCTGAGACCCCTGTGACAAACTGTGCAAATTAATTCCGCTAGAGAGAGAGAGAAGAGAAAGGAAGAGGAGAAATGTGTGTGTGTTGTGGTGTGGTTGTGTGGTGAGAGAAGAGAAGAAAAAGAGAGAGGAGAGAGGGGGAAAAGAA
>CM031624.1:4180775-4183275 GCA_018398815.1 Conus ventricosus | reverse complement strand
TACATGCGATATCAGATGCCATATCATACCATACTAAATCATCTGATATAACATCAAATCATGCTGGAAAGGAACTATAACATTGCATTGTGTGGTATTACAACAGCATTTAAAATGTCAAAGTGCATTATTCCACAGACACTATGTAGTATGATATCTGTCACAACATCGGATTAAACCAGGCAGTTGCGTATGACCCACACACACACACACACACACACACGCACCACGCACGCACACACGCACCACGCACCACGCACGCACGCACGCACGACACACACACACACCACACACACACACACACACACACACACACACGCGCAGCGCGCGCGCGCCCACGCACACACGCGCGCACGCACGTACGCACGCACACACACAGACGCACACACACACGCACACACGCGAGCGCATGCGCGCGCCCACGCGGCACACACACACACACACACACACACACACACACACACACCACACACACACACACACACACACACACACACACACACACACGCATGGAAGCATGCACAACGCGCGAGCGCTTATTGTGACAGATACGATATGATAGTGCACGCACAAGCTCACACACACACACACACACACACACACACACACACACACACACACACACACACACACACACACCCAGCGCGCGCGCGCGCGCGCGCATGCACGCACTCACGCAGAGAGAGAGAGAGAGAGAGAGAGAGGAGAGAGAGAGAGAGAGAGAGAGAGAGAGAGAGAGAGAGAGAGAGAGAGAGAGAGGAGAAGAGAGAAGAGAGAGGAGAGAGAGAGAGGAGAGGAGGAGAGAGAGAGAGAGAGAGAAGAGAGAGAGAGAGAGGAGAGAGAGAGAGGAGTAGTTTATACAACGCAAATTGAAACAAAAACAGACTGTTGGATATATGTATGTGAGAAAATCGTTTTGATTTAAACAGAAACAAGACGCAACCACAAACTTCGGGAAGAGGGGGATAGGGGGAGTTTTTCGCATAAGAATAAGATTGACACAAGCCACTATATTTTTAGATAGTCCATAGACTCTAGCCATGAAGATATTACTGCATCTCATTTTTCCAAGTTTTAGTTTTATCTTCAGCCGCGCCACTCTTCCAGCATCTTTCTTTCCCTGACCTGTGATCCAGACTTGTTCGGGTAAGCCACCCCTCATAAGTCTGGCTGTGTATGGTGTTGGAAAACTGCTTCCATCAGCTGGTGAGTGGTGTTCTCACAGTTTGGTGAGTGATGTTCTCACCAGTCGTGTATGGCCCCACTCCTCTCTTGTGTTGAGTCTCAACTCAGGTGGTGTGTTTTTAATTTGACAGCTTCAGTGATTTGTCTTCCCAAAGCAGTTTCTTGGTAACTTGTTATCACCATGCTGTACTGGGGTGGTGGTTCACTGTTGCTGTGTGTTTGTGCTGTGTGTCGCCACAACACTGAATCATGGTCTCTCTTTGCCAGGCTGTCATGTGTTGTTGGCCTCGATAGTGTCCAGTGCGTGCTGTCTCTCCACATACACGCAGCTGCACTCACTACATCTGATCTCATATATCACACCTTCTCTTCTGCAATCCCCCCTTCCTCCTCCACACACCATGCAATTCTCTTCTCTGCTGCATCTAGGTCGTTTGTACGGATCTGAGTTTTGTAAGATGCTCTTGACCGTCTTCCCTGATCTTTCCACAACATTTATCTTCAGGTTTGTATTCTTTATTACATCCTGGTATCTTTTCCTCAGCTGAGAGTGTGGGGTTGATGGTACAAAAATCACTGTCTTGTTCCCTCCTTTCTTGTACCAGTCTTCTTTCTTTGTTCTTCTCTTCTTCCTTCTGTCTGTTCTTGCCAGTGTTTGGTCTGTACAGTGGCTGTTCTCCATTCCTAGCTTTCTCTTTTATAGAGTTGTACGCATTCAGTGCCGATCTCCACACCTCTTCCCTGAACCTTTCATCATAGTGGGAGAACTGTAGTCTTTTCATGTATTCGTTCACATGCATTGTGGTAATGCTCCACGGGAGGTCTGGGCTGCATCTCAACAGGATACGTAAGATTTCTTGTGTTATCACAGTTCTCTTGTCTCTCCATGGCATTGCCGATCTTGCGTCTACAACCGCTCTGGTTGCCACCTCTTTGTAATAGTACTCATGCATTATTTGGCTTTGTCCTCCTTTTCCTCCCTTTCCTTCATCGTAGTTTGCTCCATTCTCTCTTTCAGGTTGTTGTCTGATCCATACTTTGATGTCCAGCAGGGGAAGTTTCTGGTCATCGTGCAGTGAGGGACAGTCCATCTCCAGCTGAATCGATGGGTGGATTCCATTCCCTACGTCTCGAACGATACTAATGTACGACACGTCATCTTCCATCTCTTGAGGGTTATAATCCGTTTCTAACCTGTAATCTCCATCTCTACCTTTGGTTAGTTTCTTCTTCTCTCTTGGTGTCTTGACCGCCAGGTTGATGTCGTCCACATACCTCTTGTAAAGCACCACTTCCAATCCTAGCATGTGGACTC
>CM031624.1:4145775-4163275 GCA_018398815.1 Conus ventricosus | reverse complement strand
ACCCGTAATAACCATCAGGTATGGTTAACTGGCTAACTAATAGGCCTCTATTATTAACTTTTCTAATCTTATTATTCTCCTTGGCTTTGCTTATATTAAACCATACGACTTTGTAGAATATTTTCATGGAGCGCAACCGTTCTGGTTCCGCATTCGTTATTAATAGCATGTTCTAAAACGAAGGGCGGTCTTGAGTTGTTATTGTTACAAACATTTTTTAAAACAAATTAAAAATGAGTGCATTCAAATATACGGGCGCAAAATATTCTGTTGGGCCGCACTACAATCTTAAAAATATAGCAACTGACACCCTCGACATTGCTGTGACCCAGACTGCCTCTTTTCATAAAAAGGTGAGTACCCCATTGAAGAGCTATCTTAACCCCCCTATTGAAAACGAGCACATCCAGAAAGCGTGGTTTAGTCATCCGATGCAGTTTTATCAGAACCAGTTAAACTTTGCTGTGTCTTTTTGCATCAACCCGGGTGTGGAGTGTCGTATGCTGATCATCTAAATCATCCTGTTCCTTTGTGAGGTCAGTGTACAGATTTCATTTCTATTACACCTTTAGACGTATTTGACTGAACTGCAAGCACCATTACTGAATGACAAATCGTTTAATCCATTCAGCAACAGAATAGACATGAAGGCTTTTGAAAGGATCTGTAACGATTCAATATTAACATCAAGACAGACTTTAGACAAAAGTTGGATCTTGATCATGGCCTAGGCGTCATTTATTTTCGGGGCACGCACAGAAAGTATAACTATGACTGGCGTCCTCCTTTCAAAAAATTTTTCGGCCCTGGTACCTTAGAGCAAGAGCATAAAACAGCATGGTACAACATTTATCTTAGACACTTCTAAGGGCCTAACTAGAGCGGGAATTAGAACGAATAAACGACTCTATTCGTACTTACGTTTGGTGTTTGCTAGGTTCGCAAGCACAGCAAGATCGAGCATAACTGATCTTTCTACTGGCTTTGATGCACAAAAACAATACTTAGCAAATTTAGAGGGACGCCATTAATTCTACAGTTGATTTAAACCTTCAATTTTTCCCAAAGGGTTTCCCCCAACATTTTTTTAAAATTACGAAAGATCGAAAGTAGACTTTGCTTTTGGCCCACTGGTTTTATACATGCGGCTTCGCCCTTAGCCCCCCTGTTTGGTACAATAATAAACATAAAAATTTGAAATTCTTTTAGCGGCAATGAACGAAGGTTGGGAAAAAACGACTTAAATTCTGAGCCGGGAATTTTACAAAACTTAAAAAACGCCCAAGTTTTAAAGTCATCTAATTCCCGAAGCCCAAAAACCCCCAAAGTCATTAAAGCTCGGGAAAAGCTCGCGGACTCTGTTCGCAAAGTCAAAAAAAATGCCCAGGGAATATGAAAAGGGACGCGTTTGGTTCTTGGTTTAAAAGGGGCATAGGTTTTATTTGGTCTTTTTCTTACAAAATTAGAAACCCCAACTATTAAAAGAACATTGTCCATAAGTGCTCGGCCTAAAGCCAACTACTTTGTTCCAGTGCCCCCCCAAAAAGAGCTGACATTACTCCCAATTTTTCCTGGAAAAGGTTTAAAGGCTTTCCCGCTAATTTTTTATTAAGCCCGCAAGATGATAAAAGCTTTTTTTTTCCCCAGGGATTTATCAGGGGGAGGGGGGGGGGCCCGTTGGGGGGGAAAATGGATTTTGCCCACCGGCCGCCTGTAAAAAACCCAACACCAGTGTACTTATTGCTTTTTTTTTGGGCCTTTTTAAAAACGTTGCTAATGTGACCCCTTGCTTTTTAAAAACAGGGGTTCGTATTGTTCTGCAGGTTGTGTCTTTTAAAAAATTTTTTCCGGGGATATTTTTCTCTTTTCTATTCATTTGGGGTTTTCTTTAATTTGGTCTGGGTTTTAGTAGTCAGGCTTCTAGTTTGTGATTCTTTTGGGTTCAAGATCTTTTAGTTTTTGGGTTTTATTCTTTTTTTAAAATATCGGCCCCTAATTTGGGCGTCATCACCCTAAACATTTTTTTCTTTTTTCTTTTTATATGCTCTCTATTTTCACCTATTTTTGCAAAAATTGTTTTTTTAATTTCCCCTTTGAGGGTTTTTAAAAGCAGGTTTCAAGGGCCCGTTATTTCCCCGTTTGGGGTTTGGGGGTGGTCGGGGTTTTAGTTTTTTAATGCTGTTTCTTCTAAAAAAACGGTTTCTGCTTCTTTTTGCTTTTATTATTTAAATCTGCCGATTGATTTAATTTTAAAGTTCCTTTTTTGGTTTTTGGTTAGTTTTGGGGGAGTTCCTGCGTGTTTTTTTGAAGTTTGGGCAATTGCTTTCCTTAAATCAAAATTTGGGTTTTTAGAAACCCAAGGGTTTTTGGGATTTTTTCACACTAAATTTCTTTGTTTAAATTTGTATTTTGGGCTAAAACTTTGATGGGTTTGGTTTAGTTGTAAGCCGGACAAGTTGCCCTTGATCGTTTTTTACGGGACAAATGACATTTTTAATTCAAAATCTTTTGGGGGTCTAAAATTCGGGAGGTTTTGGCCTAAACTTTCGAAAAATTAAATTTAAATTTTTTTTTTCTTTTTAATTCATGCCGCATTGAGAGGGGTTGAGCGTGCTGGGAAAAAAGGGTTTATTTCACTCATGTCGTCCCCAGGGTCAAAAACTTCATAATTTTTTCTTCATCTTCAATTCCGGGCCATTTTTTTAAAATTTTTTAAACTTTTTTATTTTGCTTTAAAAAAAAGTCACAAGCAATGGCCCCCGTTTTGCCCCGCTTAGAAGACTGAAAAAACCCCTTTGGGTAAAGGGGAAAAATAAGGGGGCCCTTTTACTTTTTCCCAAAAAAACCCAAATTTATATTGATCCCGATCAAATTCTTACTGTAAAATTTTCCAGACTAGGAGAAAATGACGTGATTGGGCCAGGCTCTGCGCGTCTTACTTTAAAAATTTGCGCTCGCTTAAACAACAAAACCCAAACAGGACAGTTGTACAAAACCCTGGGGCGGGCAATCGTTAAAAAAATTTTCCCTAAAAAAAAATTAAAGGGCAAGAAAATTTTCTTTACAAAATTTGCAGCATTTTTTAAAACCTATTCGATTATGGTTTAAAACCGGGACTGAAGGGCGGGATTTGCGTTTCAAGGAATAGGAAAATGAAGAAGCCCCTAAAAACATTAAAATGGGTGCCGCGGGTTTACTAAAGACGGCAAAAAGTTTGTAGCCTTTTTTTTTTTGGTATGGAAACGTTTTTCCATTCCCTTGGGTTTTATTGAGTTGTTAAAAGCGCTTTGCCCGTATTTTTAAGGGAGCTTTTAAAAAAAGACAGTTGTATATGAACAAAATTTTTAATGAAAACAAAGGGTTATCAAATCATCAGACCCCCGAAAAAAGTAAAAGCTTTTATGAATTCTTTTTAGAGTTGCGTTTTTTTGAACCCCAAAATTTAGAAAGGTGATTGGCAACCAATACCCATTTAAAATTAGCAATTATTACGAAAAAAGTGATTCTTTCCAAAACAACATTATCCCAGGCGGGGGCAGCCACTATAGGGAAATTTTATTTTTTGCGTCTCAGCAAGATCCCCTTAAAAAGGGGGTATTTTTTTGCTGTGTGTGTTGAAAAAACCGTTAAAAAGGCAAGTAAAAATTTTTTTTAACCCCTAAAAAAACAAAAGTACAATTTTTCGTTTGAGGGCATTTCTAACCAATCTATGTTTGGGGGTTTTAAAAAACCTTACAGCTTTTTGGGATGAAAAAAGAAAAAATTTTTTGGAGGTGGGAGGTGTAAAAACCCAAAACGGGTTGACCTTGTGGTAAAGATCTCCCACCTTCACGTTTTAAGACTTGATGATTTTTTAAAAACAAAATCCCGGTTTATGGTTTGGGACCTAAGGTAACAGAGGTTTAATCGGTTACATGGAAGGGGAGAACTGTGGAAAACGTAAAAAACATTAAAAATTGTTAAAAAGAAGAAGCCGAAAAAACCGCTTAATGTACATTTGTTTTTAATATATGTTTGCCCCAGTGAATATTAAAAAAATAACAGTTTAAAAAGATTTTAAAATTACTAAATTATTTTTTTTTTTTTAAAAAAGCATGTCTTTTTCAAGTTTATCCAAATGTCCCTACAGCCCCCGAAAAAAAAGAAGAGATAGTAGAAAACCCTTTTTTAAAACCCTTCTTTTTAAAACAAACATTACGCAAAGGCGGGAAAAGTACAAAGAGCAAGCCTTTAAAAAATTCACCCAAAACCCAAACGAAGGTTTTTGGCCCCTTTTAAATGCTGTTACTTTAGGGTTAAATTTCGGGGACATCAATATAAGCGTTTCTACAGCGGAAGGGAGTGTTGGGCTCTTAGAAACGGGCATGGGGCGTACCCGCAGCTTTCCTTAGGAGGTTTGTCTTTAGTCTGGGCCCTTTGTGTTCTTGCTGTAAGTTGCTGCTGGAAAAAAAAATAAAAACTAAACCCCAAAAAGCCACAGCTAGGTTCAACTAATAACGGCTAAATTTTGTTCTTTTAAAAACGGGACAAAAAATTAAAGCCCTAGCTGACCCCAACATCAGGATGAAGAATTTAATCTTTTAAAAGGTGATTTTATGACTAAAAAAGAAAAAAAGTTTAAATCTTAAAGAAAGGCGGGGGCCCAAATTTTTCTCAAAACACCCGGGACGCCGGCAGCAAAAAAAAAAAAATTTGTTTAAAAAAGTAACGAGACTTTTTAAACTCTTTTTCAAAACAGCCCCACAGAACAACAACAAAAGGGTGTTTTTTACTTTAGTTTATGGGGCCCCAAGCACAAAAAGACCGTTGATATTGATTTTTTTTAAAGTATTTTTTTTTTTTTTAAAATTAAATTTTTTGAGTTAGAAAAAAACTCAACATGGTTTAAGATATTTGAAGGACAGACGAATTGTTTAAAGGAATCTTGAGAGAGAGCTTTTATCAAGAGCATTTGAATGATTTTGATTTAGAAGTCTTTGATCCAAAAAAACGTACAGGCAAGCTTTGGGTTATGAAAATTCTCAAGTTCCAGGCAAACTAACAATGGACCCCATTTTAAAAGTAATGTTAGCTGTTTTAATCGACTATGAAAACAATAAATGAAAAATTAGAATTTGGGGTCAAAAACTAAACAAAGACATTTTTTTCTCGTAAGCCCTTAACCCCCCGGTTTGGGCGCAAAACTGCTTGCCCCAGTTTGCCCCCGCTGCCCCCTGAAGAAAGCCAAAATGAGAGGCTCTGGTTGGTCAGGGGCGAAGTTTTAGGATCAGATTAAAAACCGGGCTAAGTATGCCCCGATTGTTGGCAAGCCCTTTAATTCCCTCCCTCGAAAGGGGTTTTTGGTGCGGAAAAAGAGCAGTTTAACAAAAAGAATTCGACAACAAATTTTTTTAGGTGGTGTGTTTCGCAAGGCTGAAATCACTTGCAAAAAACGCAGAGAGAGTACTAACTATCCCCCGTACATAAATGATCAAAACTTTAGGGGGGTGCCCCTTTCCTTTTGATTTGTAGCCCAAAATTTAAAATCGTTTGATGAGAAAAACCCCCCCCCCCCCCCAAAACCAAAACTTTTCAATATTACACATGGGAGGGGGAAAACCCAAATTCCCGGGCGTTTTAAAGTGTCTAAGAACCCCCCAAAAAATTTGGGGGAACCAGAAAAAATCATGTGGATTTTATTTACTGATTTTTTTCCCCTGCAGGGCTACCGCTTTTACACATTGTCAAAACAAGAGTAAATAATGCAGCTTTGCTTCAAAAAAGGGGCCCATAAAAAAGGGAAAATTCTGTAGAAAATGTTTAACAAGAATTCCATCTGTTCAACCCGGCGAGGCCCATAAGAAAAGGGTTCGGCCCGTTGACTGTAATCCCGAACTAATTACGCCCCCACCGGATCTAAAGTTAGTTTTAAGAACGGGGAAAAAAAAACTCCCAACTTTCCCCAAAGTTGTTTACCCCAGATTTTCGAGCCGCTTATTTTTTCCTTATGGGGGGCCCGGGGCCAAAAAAACTTCGAAAAACAGTTTTAAATTGAGTAACCCATCAGATCTGTTCATTTGCTTTCATCATTGTCAGGTCGGATGGCGCCCTTTTCAAAACCCAGAATTGTATAGAGGGCCAGATGTGAAAAAATACTTCTTAGAACGGCATCCCAGAAATTTTGCTTTAATAACGTTCTAATAATCTAAATTTTTCTAAAATCATAATGACGCCTGAAGCCAAAACGGGTTTTAACTCGCCACACATTGTTGGATTTGTGGTTTAGAACTCAGTTGGGGAAACCCAAACCCAAAAGGGGGCCCTTAGGGGCCCAGCGGGTAAGAGACCATGATCCTTTAGCGGAAAGTTCAGAGGAGCAGCGCACGAAAATGCTTTCTTCAACTAAAGTTTAAACCCAAAGACAGGGGGGAAGCTGCCTTTTTCTTTATAACTTGCGGGTTTTCAATTCATTTATAATAAAAAGCAGGGGGACGTTTCCCTTCAGGGGTAAATGCTTCCCAATTTCACCCGAAAAAGAAACATGGGTTTTTAATCTAAAAAAAAACATGTCTTTTTATGCTCTATGCAAAAACATGATGGGTTAATTAGAGTCACGGGCTATGTTTTTAAGTCCTCCCCAATTAAACAGAAGAATTTTTTTGGGATTTAAACTCTTGTTGGGAAAGGGCGTTTACCCTTATGAGTCATGAACATTTGGGGGAAAGGTTTGATAAAGACAAAATTCCCTCCAAAAGGGTTTGCGTTTTTTCTAGCCCTTTGAGGAAAGGGGACATCAGTGTTGATTACCGCTTGTTTCCCCCAAGGGGGGGGTTGCGTGGCAGAAGTTAGGGGTTTTTAAAAACAAGGGGAGATTCATGTTTCAAAATTGGGGGCTGATGTTGTTTGTTGGCAGAGTCTTGAAAACTTTTTAAAAAGGGGCCCCTGCAGGGAAAACATTTTTGCTTGGACCCCGGGCCCCTTTAAACATTTCGGCCCCCGGGTGAGTTGGGTTGTTTTCTTAATGTTTACTGGAGTCCCAGATTGTTTTATTGTCGGTTTTCCCAATGATCCGGGTTTGGTTTGAAAACGGTTTTTGGGGGGGGAATTATTTATGGCGTCGCATATTCGGGGAAAAGGCAAAAAAACAAATACTTGGAGGGATTAGGGACCCCATTTAAAAGGTCAAAACTTTTTTTATGTATTTGAGGAAAAACAATTGTTTGGTTGGGCTAGGGGCGAAATAAATTTTATTACGAAATTTTTTAAAATTTACCCCGGGGCGGCGCCCAAATTAATATTCAAAAGTTTAAAAGTGGTTGGGCATTTTAAAACCCCTGATCTTGCGTGGTTTCATTTAGAAGTTGTTTTAGAATACCCTCATGAACCCCATGACCTGTTAATGATATCCATTAGCAGCGAAAGTCTAAAAAGGTTTGGATCCAAGAGACCCCCTTTAAATTTGGGCCCCTTAATCTTCGAGGCAAAAAAAATTTTGTTTTGTCATTACAGACTTCAAAATTTTTTATTTAAGCCCTTTTGGTTTGAATTTGGGACAGCGGTTCATCGCATAATTCCCTTTTGATCAAGAAAGTTCATAAAAACCAAATCATGAAAAAACTGTTCCGAAAAAATTCCACAGATGTTTCCCAAAAAAAAGATTTTTTTCAAGCTGATGAAAAAAACAGCTGTTTTGGAAAAGACTATGGAGAATCCGCACAAGCGTAAAGATGTCGATTAGTCCCAAAAGAGAACGAAGCAATTAAGCTAAATTTAAAAAACCTAATTATCGGGGACTTTAAAAGTTTTAAATGATCAGTTTTTTTTTGGCAAAATTGATGAAAAAAAGAAAAGTCAAATTGGGAAAAAACCTGTATTTTTGGGGGTTTTACTGTTTTAGAATTTTCAAAGTTTTTGTGTTAGAGTTTCTTTATGACTACTTTAACCCCTCGTTTCCGGAGTCCAGAGTACTTTACCAGATACAGAAGTTTTTTTTATAGATATCCCCACTGAAAGGGCATATTAAAGGGCATGGGAAATTTGAAGTTGCTAAAGGGGGATGCAGGGGTGGGATGACACATTTTGGGTTTCCCTTAAAAATTCGCCTTTGCATTCAATTACTAACAAGAAGGGTTTTAAGGGAAAAAAGGGGAAAGGGTGAATTATTGGAAAGGTGATCAAAGGGGTATGTTTTGGGGGTTTAAAGGGCAAAAATGTAAATATTTCGGGCCAGGGAAAAACATTAAGAAAGCAAAAAGGGGAAAACTCGCGCGTTGTGCAGTAAAAAAATATCAATGACAAAATACAAAGAAAACATTTTTTGGCAAAAAGACTTTTCAACATTTACAAAGTTTAAAAATGCGATCCCAATCTACATTGGTTTAAAACAAAAGTTGTAACCCAAAAAAAGTCGTTTTGATGAACAAAAAACAAAAAAGTGTGTTTTTTAATTTCCCGAGTTTTCATTTGCATTTGGTCATTTTAGAAAACCCTTTAAAAAAAATTTAAAAAGGAAAAAGGGGGTTGGTGGGATTTCTGCAAATTCTTCTTTTTCAAAAAATCTTTGAGGAGGTGGTTGTTTTGTTGTGGCAGTTTTTTCGTAAATAATTCCCCGGGGGGATTCATCTTTACAATTCTTTTTATTTTATTTGGATCAACACTCCAAACTGGATCGGGTTTTTCCCCGAGGGGGGTCCCCCTTTCCGGTTCCCCCCGGGAAATTAAAAGGTTTCCTTACTTTCAAACCCCAAAAAGGGGGTTTGTTTTCCCGGAAAGAAGTCTCTACTTCATCAAACATCTTTGTTTGTTTTTTTATTGCTTGTACTGGTTTTAACCCCTTTTAAAAATTTTTCATTTTTTCATTGCGCGCAAAAAAAGGAGGGCAGTCTTCTAAAACCCCTTCTGTGTTGCGAGAATTTCAACCCGCTCTCTGTGATACTGGTAGGAAAAAAAAATTTTGGCTAAATGTTTTTTAAGTTTTTTAAAATTTTTAAAACCCGGGATTGTGAACTCCCCGGGGAAAGCCCCTTTTAATTTGGGAACTCTATGTTTCAACAAAAATTGATTTCCCCTTGCCCTTTTTAAAAAATTTTCCATCATCGACTTGAATAGGGGAGGTTAAAAATTTTGGGACCCCCTTGGTATATTAGTTGTAAGGCCCCAGCAACAGGGAGAAGCACTCTTTTGGGGTTAAAAAGGTTTTTGCATTTTGTACCCTTTAAGCTAGTCAAGCTGGTTTAGTGCGTACTTTTTTCTTTTTCCGGGTTAAAACTTTCAGGGGTTAAAAATTTGAAGTCCTTTTTATTTTGGGGGTCGTTTGGGGTTGGGATTTTAAAAAAAGGTGGTTCTGTTTTCGTCTTGGTGAGGGGAAATAAATTTGCCAAAACGCTTGTTTTGATAACCATTCTTTTTCTGGGTTTTTTCACTGGGCCCCCTCCCCCCTTGGCTTAGCTTTTTGTATTGCTGTGATAACCCCCTTTCCCAAAATCCCCTTTTGGGGGAAAAATGATTTTTTTTCATTTTTTTTTAGCCAATATTATGTTTTCTAACAAAAAACACGGGGGGCCATACCAAAAAAACAATAAACGCGATTTTTTGCATCTTTTTGTTTTTTTTGGATGGTTGAAAAAAAGTCACTTTAAATTTTTGGGGGGGGAATTTTCCGATTTGGTTTTTCCTGTTTTCAAAAATAATATTGTTTTATTGCTTGATCAAAATTTTTATAAGGGGTAAGCTGCATGCCCCTGTTTTTTTTAGTGTGTCATTAAAAAAATCTAAACTGTCAAGTCTTGCCTTTCATAGGCGTTTGGGGGCGGCCCGTAGTTGCTCCATAGCTTTTTTATTTTTCTTTTTTTCTCCCGTTTATTCCCCAGGGTTTTCTAAATGCGAAATTACCTTTCCCCCTTTTAAAAACAAGCGCATTCACCACGCGCCCCCCTTCTTATTGCGAGGAAAACCTTTTTTTTTAAAAGTTAAATTTTTTTTTTTACATTTTTTTTTGTCTGGAATTTTTCCCTTTCTTAACTAGAAAATCTTTCGTGGCAAACGAAGCTGCAATGATAGCAAATCAGCTTTGCTGAAAACCCCAAAGTCTTTTTTGCCAAAATTTGCTGGGTTTTAATTTTTAACAGGCTTTTACCAAACATTGGTTTCCTACACTTAGTCCTCCAATAAAAAGCGAATGGTATTTCAAGGTTGGTAAAAGTTTTTTTTGGTGCTTTTTTTTAAAAAAAAATAATTTTTTAAAATTTAAAAAAAAAATGGAAAAGTTTATGATTACTACGCTACAAAAGGAGGCTTTTTAACCCTTCCCGAACTTAGGGAAAGGGCCAAAATTGTTTACCAAGTATTATGCCCCAAAGGGGGGGCTTTTTCTTTTTGGGAGCCCTGGGGAAAAACAAAAAAGGGTTCCCCGGAAAATGAATTTAGCATTTAAAAAGATTCAAAAAGATTTTAGCCCCCAAGAAAATTTTAAAGTTTCATAAAGGTATGAAGCGCAGCTGGGGTCTTGGGAAAGGTGAAAATGTGTGGGGCAAACGGTTTTTTGTTTGTACACTAAAACAATCAGTAGGTTTGCTCCATTGATTTTTGAAAAAAGATCTTTTCGTATGATTTAAGCAAGATTCGGGTTTTTTAAAAAAAGTCATTAAAAAGTCTCTTGGGTGTGATTTTTTTCATTGTTTGGAAAAATTGTTTTCCCCATTTAAACATGGGATTAATTTAAATTTTAATCAAAATGATTTTATTTCCCCTTTAAAATGAACGAAATCGGGAAAAACATCAGAACCAAAAAAACCCCTGGGAAACAGGTGGAGAAAAATAACCCCAAACCCGAAAAAACAGCGGAAAAAAGCCCGAATTTAGGTGGGGACCCTTAAAAAACCTGGGCGTGTTTTAAGCAGGAAAAAAAAAATTTTTTAGAGTGGAACAGACAAAAAAAATTTAATGTTAAGGGAAAAAGACTCATCCATGAAAACATTAAAAACCCCCAACGCCGAACAAATTTTTATTCATGGGCCCCCTATAAAAACTCCCTGTGATTTAAGGGCCCGAAAATCTTTATTGGTTTTATTGAACTTAAAAATGTTGCCCTTTTTTTGGGGCCCTTGCTGCTGTGGGGGCTGTTTTTTTACGGTTATTAAAAAATATAACCCAAAAGGCAACCCCAAAAAAAAAAAGGAAAACCCAAAAAAACTGAAAACCCCTAAATACAGAAAAAAAACAACTGCACGCCCCCCAAAACCGGCCAAAAAAACCCAAAGATATTTTACCCCTTTTTAAATGGAAAATATTTTTAAGAACTTAAATTTTAAAAATTTTTTTTAAAAAAAATAGATCATGGGTATTATAAAAAGATAAAGTCCCAAAAAATTTAAAAAAAAATGGAGTCTTTTAAAAGTATTTCCCTAAACCAGAATTTGGGAAACAATGCGGTTGCTTAGGATGTAAGGGAAATTCATTAAGATTATGAGAGAACGCTTGAGCAAGACATCCCCAACGATTTACACGTTTTTTTTAGGGGTGTGTGGGCTATATTAGACATTTTACTATTTAAGACAAAAAAAATTTTGAACGGGTTTTTTTTTTAATTATAAGATAAATGAAAAGAACTTGGTTTTTACTTAAAGGACGACTTAAATTTCATTCTTGAAGTAACTTTTTTCAAAAACTTAATTTTAAAAAACTTAACAAGAAAATTATTAAGAAATTTAAATAAATTAATTTAAAAAAAAATTTAAAAAACTTTGGGGGGACTTAATTAAATAATTAATTAAGAACTTGGGGTGACTTGGGGGGCGGGTGTGTGTGGTGTACACCGGGGGGGGGGGTGGGGGGAAGTGCGTGCGTGGGGTGGGGGTGGGGGGGCGTGGTGCGTGGTAAAGTGCGCCCCACCCTTTTTTATTTATAAAAAAAACGAAAGTTCCAAAAATATAGTATAGTTATTATCAGTTTTTTTAAAAAAAAAACAACAAAAATAAAGCACAAAACGCACAAACATTTAAAAAAAAAGGAAGTGCTTGCATAGGAAAAAAGGGAAAGGGGGGTTTTTTGGTTGGCGCTTAAAGGGGCCGTAAAATTTAAGGGCGGCTGCCCGGGCTCTCTGGGCAACTGAAGATTATTCAAAGCAGCCCAAGTGCATTTATAAAAGCTTGATTTAATAAACAAGCAGTTGAATTTAAAATACTTTCGTGGCGCCCCCCCGGCGCAAAAAAGTTGAAGGGACGTTGAAGCGAAAACCGTGAAACCAAATAATCACAACAAAATATACAAAGTCTTTAAGTTTCCTTTTGGGGAAAATTTAAAGGGGTTAAACCCCTTTAAAAAACCCCACCGTCCTGCCGGGCGGGGGATCTAAAAATTTTTTTTTTTTCGTCGTGGTAGCGTGAAAAAAGCTTTCCCCTGTGACCTTTTACCGCCTTTGGGTGAAGCGTTGGTTTTTGATCACGGGGCCTAGTTTTCTGTTTTCCTCTTTTTTCAAACCCGGGGTTGCAAAAGGCTTTAGCAAGGGGTTACAGCAGTAATTTGCTGTAGCCAAACCTTTTTTTGGCGGCTCTAATGCCAGTAGTAGTAAAACCGTCTTTTTATATTTGGGATTTTTTATGAAAATTGGCTGGGGCCCCCCACTACCCTTTTTCCCTTCTGGTTTGAAAGTACTAAAGGGCTGCCTAAAAACCCTTTTAGTTTGTTTGCCAAAACATTCAAAAATTTTGCCCTTTTAGTTGCATAAGGGCCACGGGGAAGGAAAATGAAAATGGTTAGAATTAAAAAGTAGAAAAGTTTTCACTTTTTAAAACCCCAGAACGCTTTTTCCGCATGAAAAATGAATTGCAGTTAACAATCAAACAAGTTGATACAAAAATGAGAAAATTTTTTCTTGGGGAGGAACAGCCCAAAAAATGTCTCAAATAAAAAGGTTTTTTTTAGATTCGAATCAGCCGTGTTTACCTCCCCCTTAAAAAAATGGGCCCTTTTTTTTAAAACATGGCTTTAGGGTGTCCCAAAACCCGCTCCCAACAATTCAACGCGTAAGGATTTTTTTGCTTCGGCCCCCTTTCAAAAAATTTCCCGCCCATTTTTTTGATAAGGACCCCCCCCCATCGTTTGCCCAAAAACGTATTAAAAATTTGGGTAATTTGGGTTTTATTTCCCTTTAAACAACAAACCTTTAAGGGAAATCGTTTTATTTCCCCAAAAACGTTTTTTTTTTTTTTTTTCGTTTTCTTAAAAAAAAAAAAATCTCCCGGTTTTTACAAAAAAAAAGCGCAGTTTTAAAAAAAACCCAAACCCTTTTTGTTTCCCCAAAAGTCCAAGCAAAAAAAAATGGAAAAACCCCGGGGCGTGTAAGTGACAGCCCGATTTGGTGTGTTCCAAAAAGGGGGGCAATCTAGAATTTTCCAAAACCCCCCCAAAATAGTAAGCGGGGCCCGGTTTCCGTGTGAAAAAGAAGGGCGCTTGTCTGGGCTAGCCGTGCCATAGCATTAAAATTTAAATGATCAGGGTTTTAAACCTGTTTTCGCCTGCCTGTTGGGCCCAAAATTTTTGGGAGGTTGAAAAAATTGTCAGAATAAGTGTGCGGATTTTTTGTCTTTTTTAAATTTTGAGAAAAAAAAGTGAGTGTGTGTGGGAAATTTGTGTTGTGTGTGTGTGCGCGGGCCGCCTCTCTGTTTTGTCTGGGCTGTCTCTTCTTCTCTGTCTGTTGTCTGTCGGGCGGTTCTGAGGGCAACTTAACCCTTTTTCGGGCTTTGTCAGGGTTTCTCCCCTCTCTCCCCGCCGTAATTTAAAATTTTCTGCGGGAAATAATCGGATAGGGCCCAGTGAACCCACCGTGGGATATGGGCGCGTTCAGCCACAACTGCTTTTTTCCCCGCGTTACTCTTGGGGCGTGTTCAGGGCCCGGGCTAAATTTCCCTACGCTAATTCTTTAAAAATTTAGTAAATTTTTTTTTTTAAAAAAGGATAAACCCCGCCCCCAGTATTTTGTTTTTAGTTTAAACTTTTTTTTTGGTTATTAAAAATCTTATTGTCAGGAACAGTTAAAATTTCCAAACCCAGGGGGACTTTTTGCCCCAAAAAAATGGTTTTTAGGGCGGGAAAGGGGGGTTAGGATTGGCATTTTATGTTCTCTCTTCCTTTTTTTCGTAAATTTGGTCTTTGTGGATAAAAGTAGCGCATCTGATCGATCCAAAAGCGTTTTGGTTCCCATGTGTTGGGCTTGATGTGGAAACGCTTTCAAAGGGGTTCTGAAGAGTGTCTTTGAAGCGTTTCTTCTGACCCTATGGGAAGCTTTCTTTGTTTGCAGCTCACCGTTGAGGGCGCCCGTTGGGGTTTTTTGGGGTCAGGGCGTGCGAGAAAGCAAGGGCCCACCCATGAAGCTGGGAAAGCATAGGATGTGTGGTTAAAAGGAAAATCGGGTTGGTCGACCAAATTGAGGTCGGAAATAGAATGACAAGTTTGTACACTTTCACTGTTCCCCCCGCACAGGTTCTTGTTTATTAAAAACTCTACACACTAGGTGACCTTTCCTGTCGCATGGTGATCATCCCCACAAAGGGGGGGGCGGAAAAAGCTCAGGTTTGGTTTAAAACGCCGGACTCGTGATCCCGGGGTTTAAGGGGTTTGTTTTTTTCGGGTTTCAGGGGGGGCTTTTTCCCTTCCCGGGGTTAAAAATTGGTTCTGACTCCATTCCCCATACAGTCCCTTTGAATGAGGGTATAAACCCAGGTTCCCTGTGTGAACGCCGCACAACATTTGCAACCCCGTCCCCAAAACCCAAACACCAAAATTTCGGAAAAAGAAAGGGGTTTGGCCCTTGGTTGGGGTGGCACGTTACCAGGGGATGACCTTCCCGAAGATGGAGTATGGCTGCCTTTTTTGGGGGGGATAAAAAAACGGTCTTTTACACAAAAATCCACTGCCTGTCTATACAGGCAGTGTCCGCAGGAGTATCAGCCTGCGTACGCAAAAAGAAAGAAAGAAAGAAATTCCCAACCAGGTGGGTCCCCAGGTGGCGGATAGGGGTATGAGGGTCAGCTGCGATATACGTCAGGCTTGTCTGCTCGAATAAGCAGTCCCGGGACCAAATGGCGATGTTTCTAGCAGGATGGGGTTGAATAATAGGCGGCACTGTTATCTCCGCTGAAATACCCCATATGTCCAATGACAGGAGCGCCATGCGATCAAGAGCCGCGCTATAAGCTCCAAACCTGATGAAGGACACCTCAGTGAAAAAAAAACCATATCCGGCGGGGGCCGGAATAGCTCAGTTGGTAGAGCGCCGGACTCGCAATCTTGGTGATCCTGGGGTTGTGGGTTCGAATCTCTGCCGGGCCGTTTCGGTACAGGTGGATTTTTCCCTCAGAGTTAACATTGGTTCTGACTTCATTTCCATACAGTCCTTCGAATGAGATTATAAACCGAGGTTCCGTGTGTGAATGCACGCATAGCATCTTGCACACACGTAAAATCCCATCATCAACTTTCGGACGAGAAGGCCAGTTTGGCCGTTGGTAAGGACGACACGTTACACATAGCATGCACCCTGCGTGAGAAATGGAAAGAATGAAGGAAGTAAGGAAACTGTGTAAGCAATATTGAACGCCATTGACTGGATGACACGGGAGACGACTGAATGAAGTGCCTGCTGGCAGCTCTTCAGTCGGCACTACCCAGGTAGGCAGCGCGTTGTGTAATCGAGTGCGGATTGTAGAGCGCTTAGAGCTTGGTCTCTAGCCAAAAATAGGCGCCACATAAGTATTCATAATAACAATTATAATAATGATAATAATAAATATGTACATGTCGTCGGGTAGGCTGTACTCGCCAGCTCACCAATGCAACCAGTCTAGGAGAGCTTTCACAAGCCGAAATCGAATGTGCTGGTCCTGACTTGTCAAGGGCATAACAGCAGCACAACGCAACCCCACTCATATGACAGAAACACCATCATCTCAGTAGCACCACTATCCGCTTCCCTTCACAACATATCCCCGGCGTCAACCAGGCCCTGGAGATACGAACACGTGCAGTGTTGGTCAGAAAATGTGGCCAACACTCTTGGAGACACGTCCATGAACTGGATGAGACTTGACTGTGCGCTTTCAATCTAGAACACACTACGTTCTAGGGAGAAGCCGGTCGGGGGCCGAAATGTCTCACAATTGAATGCATCTGCTTGCGATTTGAACCAACGGTCCTCCAACCGGCAATCCGCGATGCTCACCACTACACAACGTTGGTCCCCCCCCCCCCCCCCATCATCCCCCCCCCTCCCCACCCCACCCCCTTTCTTGCTGTCTGCATAGAACTTTGGAGCCAGACAGTCGGGGGACAGGAGTATGTCATCTGATTATGCAGGGTGCCCTCCCCTGGCTGGAGGATGCCACCAGATGTCTCTGTGTAGGCAACAGGTCACACGCAAGGACGGTCTGCTGTCTGCGTGTCTGTCTGCTTGTCTGTTTGTCTGTCGGCAGGACTGTACGTTTGTCTGTCAGCACGGCTGTCGTTCTGGATATTCGGCAATCTGCTGACTCCTAAGAGTTTCTGGATTCGATCTGTCAAGGTTAAGAGACTAGGGGATGACAGCGGTGAGGTGGTGCGTGCATGCGCGTGCAAGTGTGTGTGTGTGTGTGTGTGTGTGTGTGTGTGTGTGTGTGTGTGTGTGTGTGTGTGTGTGTGTGTGTGTGTGTGTGTGTGTGTGTGTGTGTGTGTTGTCGTTGCAGTTGCTCTTGTTATTGTCGTCGTGGTTATTGTTGTTGTTGTTGATGGTGGTCTTCTTCTGCTTCTGCTTCTTCTTCTTCTTCTTCTTCTTCTTCTCCTCCTCTCCTCCTCCTCCTCCTCCTCCTCCTCCTCCTCCTCCTCCTCCTCCTCCTTCTTCTTCTTCTTCTTTGTAGTTTCTTTCGTTTACTTGTGCAAATGACTTTTTTGTCGTGTAGATGGTTGGCTGTGGCCTTGTCATTTGTTTTTAACGATTTTCCCCATAACGTGGTACAGCTAGAAGTGTATGGTAAAGTTCCCTATCTTGTCTTTTTATTACAACCATACGGTGTTCCAAAGAGAGAGGAATGGGAGGGCGGGTGTGGGGGGGGGGGGGGTGTCCTACGGTCCCAGTAGATCCTTCTCACAGGTCAAATGGGGTTACAGCCTGGTCAGTAACGACTAAATGCAAAATCTTAACCAAAACGAAAGGGAGATAAATAAATTGACCAAAAGAGGAGACAACCGATGTCTAACATAATATAATACAAGTATTAACATTGTCGTCATAGTCCATTATTATTATTGTTGTTGGTTTTATTATCACTATCATTATGTCGTCATAGTCCATTATTGTTATTATTGTTGTTGGTTTTATTATCACTATTATTATTATTATTATTATTATTATTATTATTATTATTATTATTATTATTATTATTATTATTATCATCATTATTATTATTACCATCATCATCATTGTTATTGTTATTATCATTATTATTATTATTGTAGAGGCCGTTGTTTTTAACAAGCCCCCAACTGACCAGCC
>CM031624.1:4133275-4140775 GCA_018398815.1 Conus ventricosus | reverse complement strand
ACACAGTTTAACTTGTTACACAACCAATGCCGTTAAGAGTAGTTGCATCTGAGCAAATTAAACTACTGAATTGGAGCGAGTGAAACAATACATCAAAAATAAATAAATGTAAATGTTCAACCTTGAGAAGTCATTTTCTTCCTGATATTATTAGCATGGAACACGTACCTGGACAAATTATGCTGTGGGTGGCATTATTTACTTTAAGCAAATCAGCGAGTCGTAAAAATTTACAATCTCCCAAAAACTTTATTCTAAGGTCATCATACATGAAGCACTCGAATAAAAAATGGAATTCATCTTCAATTCTGGTATTACAAAAAGGACATAACCTATCTTGGCAGTTATTACTATATCGATGGATATTGTTTTTAAGTGGCAAAGCATTTAATCTTGCTTGTGAAACAGCAACTCGAAAGCAATAAGTATCCATGCAACTTATATATTTCTCTTTTTCGAAAATAGTTTTAAAGGATCTATAACTATCATACCTATCTCGATCTCTAATAGATCCAGTCCATTCCTGAATAAAGAAATCCACGAGTCTTTGTTTAAACAGACATAAAAAAGCCTTAACATCTCCAACACCCTGCTGCAGCCACACAATGTTAAATCCAGTTTCACATAGAATTTGCCTTATCTGAGAAGCCCAACATGTCTTTCAGATCTATCCACATCAAGCAACATTAAATAAGCATTATATGGTAATCTGTCAGGATTCATTCGTAACAGTTTAAACCAGTATCAAAGGGGAAATTAGTGAAGGAGTTAATATGAAGTGGGTATCGTCCCAAGTCACCATACACCATTTTATTGGTGTCCTTAGTGGTACTCCCAGAAATCTTTTGCAGGCCATCAAATGTACTTTCTCTATTTCCTCTAATCTTTGTAGGCCCCATATTTCAGAAGAATATAACAGAATGGGTTGGATTCTTACGTCAAAAATCTTAAAGAACGTGCTTGCATTCATTTCTTTATATTTCTGGAAAACTCGGTTTAACTCCACAACAGCTTTCTTACCCTTGGGACACAAAATGCTCTGTACCTAATTTAGCACTGATTTTTGTTGTGAAACAGAAACCCAGATAGCAATAATTATTAACTACTTCCAATCTGAGACCATTGAAATACCATCGCTCGCGTTTTCCAAGAAACCCACCTTTCCTAAACACCATTGCCTTAGTTTTTTCAATGTTAACAGTTAACTGCATGTCATCACAACAAGACTTTAATACATTTAATTGGTTTTGTAAGCCCCATGGAGTTGTAGAAATTAGAGCTACATCATCAGCAAAGAGCAAAATAAATATTTCCATAAGGTCTGGCAATAAATGAACGCCATGCCTTCCTCTTTCGCTCATGTGATCTGCTAACTGGTTGATAAATATTGAGAACAATGTAGGGCTCAAAACGCATCCTTGTCTTACACCAATCGGGCATTCAAAGAACTCGGATATATCAGAATTTGCACGGACACATGAAAGTAGGGATTCGTACATTGCTGTTAGGGACGCTAAGAACTTCCCTCTACTCCTTTACTTCTGATGCATTCAATTAACTTATTGTGTCTAACCGAATCGAAAGCTTTTTTAAAATCCACAAAGCAACATACAATTTTTTACCTTTTTTGCTTAAACACTTCTGAACAATCGCATACAGATTGAAAATCTGATCAACGGTGGAGTAATCTTTTCTGAACCCAGCTTGGCTTTCTGATATTAATTGATTGTTTTCCAACCATGTGTACAATCTCGTGTTCAATATAGAAGTGTAACATTTGGATAAAATACTTAGCAAAGATATACCTCTGTAATTATCTACATTTTTCGGATCTCCCTTGTTATGAATTGGAATTATAACCGCTTTTGACCAATCTTTTGGATAGATGCCTTTATCAAAAATTGAGTTGAACAGCTTTATAATAAAAGAGTGAACCTGTCTGCCGCCATTCTTCAGCATTTCAGCTGTAATTCCATCTAATCCACACGCCTTTCCCGACTTTAGTTTATCTATTGCTCTATTTACCTCCTCTTCTGAAATACTTCTGTTTAAAACATGGTCCAGATGATCCGTTAAATCTATTTCTGGGCCTGAGTAGCCAGTATGTGCAGCTGCGTCAGTTTGGAATACTGCCTTGAAATGATTTACCCAATCCACCGTTTTTATGTTATTCGTGGATTTATCTCTGTTGCCATGTCCCATATTTTTAAGCTGTTTCCAAAAACATGATGGATTCAATAAATTTTTGGCAAGAGATTCTGCTTTCAACTTCCTGAACTCTCGTCGTTTAGTTTTCAGTAAGTGCTTGTACTTTTTCCGTTCTTGGACGTAGATCAATTTGTCTGTTATGTCCTTAGTTTTCCTAAAACGGTTCAACGTTCTTCTGGCTTCTTTTTTAGCTTGATTACATTCTGTGTCAAACCATTCTGATCGCTTGTTCTGATCAGAACGAGATTTAAAGGACATGCACTCACTAGCTTCAGTTAGGCTTTGAACAAAACAGTGTCAATGCATTATCAACATCGGAATCCAACGAATTAAAAGCCAATGTGATTTTGTTCTGTATGTTATCACTATTCAGCCTGTTGACAAATATATCCTTTTTGTCATCGTTCCACCTGATTGTTTCTATTGAACTACTTTCATCTTTCATCATTTGTTCATTGCATGCGTCAGTTTCACCAACCTTCAGATCAACTCGCATTACAACTGGCAAATGATCTGGTCTACAATACTTTCGACATCAACTGCAACAACATCAATGCATAAAAATAGTTCACTTGATGCTACAAAGTAGTCTACTGTACTACAGCCTAGAGAGGAGATATAAGTGCAGCTATCATCAAAATTCTTTTCACGTAGACCATTTAAAATAACACAATCAAATATATTACAAATTTCAAGCAACTGGTTACCAAAAACATTTATAACACTGTCCTGAGAATTTCTACAAAATTCATTTACAACAGAGGCATTTGGGCCGATGAAATCTATATTATCTTCTACAGAAGAATAATTACAACACCCTGTTCTGGAATTGAGATCTCCAGTTAACAGAATGTGGAAATCATTGTAGGAGTGTTGAAGGTCTAATATGATTTGTTCCAAAACTTCCATACCAAAACCATCGTATTGGTCTTTCCAAAACACAGAATCATGTGGATGAATATATGAACAAATTAGCATTATATGGCGATCAGTTGAAAACAGATCTTTATGGACTTTGATAATGACAGCATGAGGGCTTTGTATTTGAATTTGTTCAACGTACTTTTCAAATTTCTTCTTAATCATCACAATTATTCCACCAGAGTATCGACCTTGACGGGAAAGCTTCTTTGCTTTAATCGAAAAAATTTTGAAGTTACTGAACAATGGGGAATTTAAATCATTTGCCATAAATGTCTCAGTTAGGCATATAAAATCGTGTAACAAAGAAAGTTGGTAAACTCGTTATTATCCAGTTTTGGCAGAAGGCCATTGACGTTTGTAATTGAGAAATTTTACTTCTGATTATTTATATTATCTATATTATTCACAATGCTACTTTTCTGCTCTTTTCCGGCAGATCTATCAGCCCCCACAGATTGGGAGGTTTCATCGTCAGTACTTTTGCTCCATGATACTGTAGCCCGGCCGATTTCCTATTTTTTGTTACCTGGACGACTGTTTGATTTACTGCGTTTACAAGCCTCATTTACCTTTGAGCGATCATTAGATGATGCTCTCAACAGAGAATCGAGGATGCTGCTTTGACTGCCTGACCTCTGTGACATGGCTGATTTATTTGGACAGTCTGTTTGTCTGAGTGAGGCAGTTCGTCGAGGTGGCCTATCCTGTATAGTTGTCCTTGATGAGACAGCATTGTCTTGTTTTTATCTTCATGGACTGTTGTACCTTGAGTGGTTTGCATTTCTTGCATTTCTGACAAGCCAATGTCGGTGCATGTATCTGTCACAGTATCGTCTGGACTATCAGCTTGAACCGAATCAGTCTGTGTCGATATTTTGTCTGTGTCATCATGACCGTCACAATGTGCATTCGATTCTCTGTGTTCATCCGTCTGTCCCTGTCTGTCGGTGTCTAGGAATTTCTCGTCTGTACTCTCTACTCTGTTGTCTATCAATTCTTGTCCATTGTGGATTGTGTCCTGGCTTTGTGCGTGGGCATCATGAACATCGTTTAACACCACACCATCACTCATGCCAGTTTTGTCTTGAATTTCATCAGCATGAAAATCTTCGTTCTCCTCGAACAGAGCAATGTCATCATTGTTATCGACATTCCTTTGAAATCCAGCTTGGCACCCTTCTGTTGGTTCAGAGACAAGACAATCTCTGTTATGACTATCCTGGTCACTGTTGTTGGTCTTCACTGGAGTGTCAGGTACTTGAGTGATGGTCTGCACTCTCAGACTGCACGGGACTGTGCTGGGTGGTCCGTACCTATCAGATATTCTGCTGTTCTGGTCTTTCACAAACACTGTTCTCTTGTATTCAGCCATACCTGGACCTCCTTGTCTCACCACCTCGCTAAAAAGGCGGTTGCCTGGCACCACAGGAACTGCATGTCTCTGGCTGCGACTCTGGGATGATGGACAATTCCGATGTTCCTTGTTTCTGATAGATCTGGTGCCCACGTGGTTACCTCTTGTTTCGGGATTTGTGTATGAATGAGGCTGAGATCCGGTGTTGATGACATGTTCCTGGCTGTTGTCGGTGGATGACTGGTAAGGAAAGTCGTTTCTATCATACTCCAGAACCAAACGCCTGGTGTGTCTGGCTGATCGGTCACGGCTGTCACTCCTGTGACCTTGTACATCGGTGTACTGGGTAGAGTCATGGAATTGCCGTCTTCTGGGTAGGGAGTACCGTCGATCCCCACCATCATGGCACTGATGAAGATCATGATGCTGGTGAGGATCATGGTGCTGGTGAAGATCTTCCTTGCACCGAGCTCGTGTTGACTCTCTCTCCCTAACTTGCAGTTTCCCATTGTAAATGTATGCAATCTTTCCCAAACTGCGATAGTAGTCAACCCTGTCTTTCTGGCGAGTAGTAAGATCTGATGATACTCTGATGCCATCCTGTCTCATGTTATCTCTGAGTTGTCTGTCACCCAATACCGCCATTTTGTCGGCCCATCGGCAAAACTGTACAAGGATTAGACGAGGGTCACTTCCCTGAGGACGAGGTTTTCCTAGGCGGTAGGCCTTCACGATGTCTTCTTGTCGCCAGGTGCTTGCAGAGTCGTAATAGTTTAGGGTTTCTGTAATAACTTGTATCGCAGTGCCCTTGTCCTCTCTTCTGTACTCTTCAACATTGATGAAAATAAGATTGCATGCTCTTGAGTTTTGTTCAACGTTTTCAAGTTGGTTTTCCACTTTGTCTAGTCTCTCCATCAGAATCCGTCTATCTTCTTGTAGATCTTCTATGTTCTCTTTGTTTTCTTCCACACACTCTTGTACCTGACACATGTCACTCAGAATGCGTTTTTAAAATTGTTATCTATGCTTTGCATTCTTTCGTCCATATTGTTCTTTATGTAAGCAGAATGCATTGTAGTTCATGTTGCATTCTTTTAAAATTCCAGTCAATAAACTGAATAATATTTGGCTGTAGATCCGGATGCGACATTCTGTCCGGCGCCTGTGTTGCCTTCCCGTTAAACTTGACCACGTCACAACAGTACTTGCACAACAAGGTTTACACACGGATCACGGGAACGCACAAAATAACAATTTCACATACCTGTGTAGCGAGCCAGATAGCTTCGATATGTTTACCTACACATTTTCCAGAACCAGAGCTGAAGGAGGTGACGACTTCACTGCCAGACACAGAGACGCCAGTACAGTCAGTACAGTCAGCGGACAGCCAGCGCTCGGAACCATCCGTGTTTTAGTGTACAGAGCGACACATGGGGGGCCGGTCCGACATCGCGGAGCACAACATGGCAGTGAAGAGGGGAATGTACAATAATCCAGCACAGGAGTCACACTGAAGCACAGCACACCGTAGGATGACCAGTGTGAAGATCACAGTGCATGGAGTGGGTCGGTAACAACACACATGGCCGGGATGTGATCAACGAAGACTGCAGCACAGTCAGTCACATCAGTCCAACCAGAAAATTAATCACATCACCGGCAATTTTGGTACAAATTTTATATCTTCGTCTGCAGAATGATGTCAGTTTTACAAATTTGCAGAAAGAGAAGTCGATTGTACTTACTGTCGCGCGTAATTAAGCAAACAATTAATTATTTACGCAGAGCCGCAAAAATACGCCCACCGCCAACTCTGAGAACAGCTCAGAGGGACAGAGAGAGAGAGAGAGAGAGAGAGAGAGAGAGAGGAGAGTTAGAGAGAGAGAGAGAGGAAACAGACATACATACATACAGACAGACAGACAGACAGGCAGCAGGCAGAAAGACAGCGACAGAGACAGAGACAGTGAGAGAATGAGAGCGAGAATGAAAGAGAAAGTAGTATTAGTATTAGTAGTGGTTGTGATGGTGGTGGTGGCAGTAGTAGTAGTAGTAGTAGTAGTTAGTAGTAGTAGTAGTAGTAGTAGTAGTAGTAGTAGTAGTAGTAGTGGCAGTGTTTAAAACTGAATTGCCGACTTGCGAAACTTAATACTCTGTTCAGTTCGAATGTCCTGTTCCCTTTTACATAATCTTAAGCACCAGACTGGGTGTCCCCAGTTCCATCAAGAAACACTCACTGTGCCACGAGGCAAAAGGCAGCACGTGCTTCGGAACCATCATCACAGGGAACCGGCAGAATCCTGCCCTTTGCATTCAGCCGCACACAGAATCCTCCACATCCACGTGCAGACAATGAGGAGGTACTGGCCCAGAAAAAAACATCGTTACCTGTCACCACAGGCTACATTGGGAGGAGGGGGGTGACGAGGGCGGGATGGGGGGGGGGGGGGTTGAGGGTGAGGAGGGGACATGATACAAGGAAAAAAGTTGATTGAGGATGAGGAGGAGACTACTGATAAGATGACCACAATGGTCTTCCGGATTGATTGAGGGGGAGAGAGAGAGTGAGAGAGAGAGAGGGGGGAGGGAGACAGAGAGACAGAGAGACAGAGAGAGAGAAAGAGAGACAGAGAGAGAGAGAGAGAGAGAGAGAGAGAGAGAGAGAGTGACATAGAGCGTCCAGATAGAGAGAGAGGGGGGTCACAGAGAGAAAGAGAGAGAGAAGAGAGAGAGAGAGAGAGAGAGAGAGAGAGAGAGAGGAGAGAGAGAGAGAGAGAGAGAGAGAGAAACGCAGAGAAAGACAGACAGAAGAGGGAGAGAGGAGAGAGAGAGAGAGAGAGAGAGAGAGAGAGAGAGAGAGAGAGGAGAGAGAGAGAGAGAGAGAGTCCAGAGAGAGGGAGGGAGAGAGAGAAAGAGAGAGAGAGAGAGACAGAGAGAGATGCACAGACAGAGAGAGAGAGAGAGAGAGAGAGAGAGGAGAGAGAGAGAGAGAGAGAGAGAGAGAGAGAGAG
>CM031624.1:4118275-4128275 GCA_018398815.1 Conus ventricosus | reverse complement strand
GGGATTCAGGGGATGAAGTCAGGTTCATGCTCACAGCAGATGTACGTTGTTTTTCAGTACATAACTGTTTTGGAGTTACTCGAGTTTTGTTTGAAATGTCAGAAATTTGTAAAATTAGTACTCTCATTATTGCCAGGTACGCTGCAAGGTTTTATGGCAATTCGCACAAGCTGTGGTGATTTGACTTGACAATTCTGTCTCTGACCATGAAGGCCACCAAAAGAATATGATTTACGAGCACTCTTTTTTGGAGACACGGTACGACACCTGAGATAAGACTTGGATTTGTCACAGCTTCTTTTCTTGGGCTATGTTACTGGAAGTCTGTTAGAATGTGAAGGAAGACAGACTTGAACATTTCTACAACGTAAACAATGTTAGCTTTTCGAGCGTCTGCGGGAAAGAAAAGAGAGTTATCCTGACTGTACTGATAAGCTTGTTTAATTTCTCGGCAGTTTCTGCCTTATATATATATATATATATATATATATATATATATATATATATATATATATATATTATATATACAACAAACTAATAAATTCCAAGGATAAGTACCGAGCACCGTTCCAGCAACTTACAGAGCAGCTTGGTGTTGCAATGACTGCAAGAACTATTGAATTATAAACAAAGCTTGCTCTTATGTCTTAGATTGAAGAAATAGGGGGAGAGACGCATTATTTTGTCTGCAGTGGTAGATGATTCTGCCTAACTAACAGTATGTGCTTGAGTGGGTGAATGGGGAAAAATAAAATAAAATGCTTCTCAAAATGAGCCTTCAGCAAGCTTATATTCTCCAAGGGGGAGACATCCCCCAATAGGGAGGGAAACTCACTAACATATAACTCCTGGTCATATACCGATATTTCGAAACTTGGTTGTTTCTCTCAGTGACCGCGGAAAGTGGTAATTTGACTCCTCTGTCTTTTCAGTTTTAAGAAAAATGCAATCCCAGAAAGGCTGGTGTGCAATACCGTAGTATGTTTGTTGAGTTTTCAAAAAAACCAACAAAGGTGCCATCTAAGAAGCAAAAGAAAATCATGAAAGAGCAAAACAAGTACATTTTCTTGTGAAAAGTAGAAAATATAAAAAGATATCCTTGGAATTTATTAGTTTGTTGTATTTTAGTTCCTTGCGGATTCATTCCAAGAACTGGCCTCAGCACTTGTGTCTTAAGAGGTTAGCTTTTTATATTTTCTACTTTTCACAAGAAAATGTAGCTTGTTTTGCTCTTTCATGATTTTTCTTTTGCTTCTTAGGTGGTACCTTTGGCTGGTTTTTTGAAAACTCAACAAACATACTACGGTATTGCACACCAGCCTTTTCTGGGACTGCATTTTTCTTAAAACTGAAAAGGCAGAGGAGTCAAATTACTACTTTCCGCGGTCACTGAGGAGAACAATCAGGTTTCGAAATATCGGTATCTGATTAGGAGTTATATGTTAGTGAGCTTCCCTCCTACTGGAGGATGTCTCCCACTTGGAGACTATAAGCTTGCTGAAGGCTCATTTTGAGAAGCATATATTTTATTTTTTCCCCATTCACCCACTCAAGCACATACTGTTAGTTAGGCAGAATTATCTACCACTGCAGATTGAATGCTTATCTCCCTATTTCTTCAATCTAAGATATAAGAGCAAGCTTTGTTTATAATTCAATTTTCTTGCAGTCATTGCAACACCAAGCTGCTCTGTAAGTTGCTGGAATGGTGCTCGGTACTTATCCTTGGAATTTATTATATATATATATATATTATATTATATATATATATATATATATATATATGATCCCATCTATGACCATGCTGCACGTGCACATCTTGTTAGGCGGGAAAAGAAAGGAACGATTGGCCTACCCACGTTTCATGTTGCAAAAACTACACCGATGACAACAACGGCCTGTCGGCCCTCAGTGAAAAGGACAACAGAAAAGACGTGGTCCACACACTGAACATTCCTATGAGTACTAATCTCTCAAACAGATGACTCACCATCATCAGACAGGGGAAGGAAGATGGGTGAAACGTGTTGTGATCGGCGGATGCTTGCCTGTATCGGAAACCCAGGTATGCATCGCCAAGGACACATGAAACTAGACAAGTTCTCTACAAAGCAAGATCTTCAGAGCAGATATCAGCCATTGCAGCTCCACTCACTTTACCAACCGCCCCATCTCTCTGCGACCTTCAGGTGCTCCAGGATTTCCGACCTTTCTTTAAGTGTTTCGGGGTAGTAACCTTCGCGTAGTATTCGAAAATTTGCTGAACTTTCTCAAACTGTTCTAGTTGTTTTTTTTTTTTTTTTTTTCCGACCGTTTCCCATGCAGGGTGCTTCATATTTGCCAACCTCCCCTATCTGTGTCAGGTTTGCCGGAATTCTCTTGTCTGCGCCAGGTTTGCCGACTTTCCCTTGTCTATGCCAGATTTGCTGACTTTCCCTTGTCTATGTCAGATTTGTTGAGTTTCCTTGTCTATGTCAGATTTGCTGAGTTTTACCTTGTCTGTGCCATATTTGCTGAGTTTAACCTTGCCTGTGCCATATTTGCTGAGTTTCCCTTGTCTATGCCAGATTTGCTGAGTTTAACCTTGTCTGTGCCAGATTTCCCGACATTCCATTGCCTGTGCCAGGTTTGCCGAATTTCCTTTTTTGTGCCAGATTTGCCGACATTTTCTTGTCTGTTTCAGGTTTTTCCGACCTTTATTTAAGCGATCGGGGTTTACTACCTTCCCGTAGTATTCGAAATTTGCTGAATTTCCCTCTAACGTTCTAGGTTTGCCGACCATTTCCCAAGGTGCTTCATGTTTGTCGACCTTACCCTCTCTGTGCCAGATGTACCGACCTTCCCCTGTCTGTGCCAGGTTTACCAACCTTCCCTGTCTGTGTCAGGTTTACCGCATTCCCTGTCTGTGCAGGTTTACGACATTCCCCTGTGTGTGCCAGGTTCACCGACCTTCCCCTGTGTGTACCAGGTTTACCGACCTTCCCCTGTGTGTGCCAGGTTTACCGACCTTCCCTGTGTGTACCAGGTTTACGACCTTCCCTGTGTGTACCAGGTTTACCGACCTTCCCCTGTGTGTGCCAGGTTTACCGACCTTCCCCTGTGTGTACCAGGTTTACCGACCTTCCCTACTGTGCCAGGTTTTACCGACCTTCCCTGTGTGTACCAGGTTTACCGACCTTCCCCTGTGTGTGCCAGGTTTACCGACATTCCCCTGTCTGTGCCAGGTTCACCGACCTTCCCTGTGTGTACCAGGTTTACCGACCTTCCCCTGTGTGTACAGGTTTACCGACATTCCCCTGTGTGTGCCAGGTTTACCGACATTCCCTGTCTGTGCCAGGTTTACGACCTTCCCTGTCTGAGCCAGGTTTACCAACCTTCCCCTGTTTGTGCAGGTTTACCGACCTTCCCCTGTTGTGCAAGGTTTACCGACCTTCCCCTGTCTATGCAGGTTTACCGACTTTCCCTGTCTGTGCCAGGTTTACCGACCTTCCTCTGTCTGTGCTACGTTTACCAACCTTCCCATGTCTGTGCTAGGTTTACCAACCTTCCCTGCCTGTGCTAGGTTTACCAACCTTCCCTGTCTGTGCTACGTTTACCAACCTTGCCCTGTCTGTGCTAGGTTTACCAACCTTCCCATGTCTGTGCTAGGTTTACCAACCTCCCCATGTCTGTGCTAGGTTTACCAACCTTCCCCTGTCTGTGCTAGGTTTACCGACCTTCCCCTGTTCTGTGCCAGGTTTACCGACCTAACCTGTCTGTGCTAGGTTTACCAACCTTCCCCTGTCTGTGCCAGGTTTACCGACCTTCCTCTGTCTGTGCTACGTTTACAACCTTCCATGTCTGTGCTAGTTTACCAACCTTCCCCTGCTGTGCTAGGTTTACCACCTTCCCTGTCTGTGCTAGGTTTACCAACCTTCCCCTGTCTGTGCTAGGTTTACCAACCTTCCCTGTCTGTGCTAGGTTTACCGACCTTCCCTGTCTGTGCCAGGTTTACCGACCTAACCTGTCTGTGCTAGGTTTACTGACCTAACCTGTCTGTGCTACGTTTACCAACCTTGCCCTGTCTGTGCTAGGTTTACCAACCTTCCCTGTCTGTGCTAGGTTTACCAACCTTCCCCTGTCTGTGCTAGGTTACCGACCGAACCTGTCTGTGCGCGGTTTACCGACCAAACCTGTCCGTGCTACGTTTACCAACCTTCCATGTCTGTGCTAGGTTACCAACCTTCCCATGTCTGTGCTAGGTTTACCAACCTTCCCATGTCTGTGCTAGGTTTTACCAACTTCCCTGTCTGTGCTAGGTTTACCAACCTTCCCCTGTCTGTGCTAGGTTTACCGACCAAACCTGTCTGTGCTACGTTTACCAACCTTCCATGTCTGTGCTAGGTTTACCAACCTTCCATGTCTGTGCTAGGTTTACCAACCTTCCCATGTCTGTGCTAAGTTTACCAACCTTCCCTGTCTGTGCTAGGTTTACCAACCTTCCCTGTCTGTGCTAGGTTTACTAACCTCCCCATGTCTGTGCTAAGTTTACCAACCTTCCCTGCCTGTGCTAGGTTTACCAACCTTCCCCTGCCTGTGCTAGGTTACCAACCTTCCCCTGCTGTGCTAGGTTTACCGACCTTCCCCTGTCTGTGCCAGGTTTACCACTTCCCTGCCTGTGCTAGGTTTACCAACCTTCCCCTGCTGTGCTAGGTTTACGACCTTCCCCTGTCTGTGCTAGGTTTACCAACCTTCCCCTGTCTGTGCTACGTTTACCAACCTTGCCATGTCTGTGCTCAGGTTTACCAACCTTCCCCTGTCTGTGCTAGGTTTACCGACCATTCCTTGTCTGTGCCAGGTTTACCGACCTTCTCCTGTCTGTCTAGGTTTACCAACCTTCCCCTGTCTGTGCCAGGTTTACAGATCTTTCCTACCTGTGCAGGTTTACTGATTTCTGCCTGTGCCAGGTTTACCGATCTTGCCTCTGTCTGTGCCAGGTTTACCGACCTTCCCTACCTGTGCCAGGTTTACCAACCTTCCCTGCCTGTGCTAGGTTTACCGACCTTCCCCTACCTGTGCCAGGTTTACCAACCTTCCCTGCCTGTGCCAGGTTTACCGACCTCCCCTGTCTGTGCCAGGGTTTACCGACCTTCCCCTGTCTGTGCCAGGTTTACCGACCTTCCCCTGTCTGTGCCAGGTTTACCGACCTTCCCCTACCTGTGCCAGGTTTACCGACCTTCCCCTTCTGTGCCAGGTTTACGACCTTCCCTGTCTGTGCCAGGGTTTACCGACCTTCCCCTGTCTGTGCCAGGTTTACCGACCTTCCCCTGTCTGTGCCAGGTTTACCGACCTTCCCTGTCTGTGCAGGTTTACCGACCTTCCCCTGTCTGTGCCAGGTTTACCGACCTTCCCTGTCTGTGCCAGGTTTACCGACCTTCCCCTGCCTGTGCCAGGTTTACCGACCTTCCCCTGCCTGTGCAAGGTTTACCGACCTTCCCCTGCCTGTGCCAGGTTTACCGACATTCCCTGTCTGTGCCAGGTTTACCGACATTCCCCTACCTGTGCCAGGTTTACCGACCTTCCCCTGCCTGTGCCAGGTTTACCGACATTCCCCTACCTGTGCCAGGTTTACCGACATTCCCCTACCTGTGCCAGGTTTACCGACCTTCCCTGTCTGTGCAGGTTTACCGACCTTCCCCTGTCTGTGCCAGGTTTACCGACCTTCCCCTGTCTGTGCCAGGTTTAGTGGTCGTCCCCCATCTTTGCAGCTACAACTAACTCTCTCTCCTCTCCTCCCAATTCGCCTCTGCTCCCTTCTCGCGCCCCCTTCCCTTTCAACTGACTGAACACAGGATCCCAGGTAAGTCCTCACAGGTTTAATTGACAGATCATTAACATTAATGAGCATATGGTATACTGATAAGACCATATAATGTACTGATAAGTCCAAAGAGGTTCAGTTAACATATCATTATCATCGCTGGCCATACTTGCATATATATAATAATAATAATAATAATAATAATAATAATAATAAATAATAAATAATGATGAATACTTTATAGCGCTTATTCTCGGCTAGAGACCAAGCTCTAAGCGCTTTACAATCAACACTCGTTTACACAACGGGCTGCCTACCCGGGTAGTGTCGACTGAAGAACTGCCAGCTGGCGCTTCATTAAGTCGCTTCCCGTGTCATCCAGTCAATATCGTTCAATATCGCTCACTCATTTTCCTTACTTCCTTCATTCTTTCCATTTCTCACGCAGGGTGCATGCTATGTGTAACGTGTCATCCAACTGGCCTACTCTCCCGAAAGTTGGTGATGGGATTTTACGTGTGTGCAAGATGTTATGCGTGCATTCACACACGGAACCTCGGTTTATAGTTCATTCGAAGGACTGTATGGGAAAAGGAGTCAGGTCAGAACCAATGTTAACTCCGAGGGAAAATCCCCTGTACCGAAACGCCCGGCAGAGGTTCGAACCCACAACCCCAGGATCACCAAGATTACGAGTCCGGCGCTCTACCAACTGAGCTATTCCGGCTTGCATGAAGATAATTGCAAACAGCTTAATTAACACTCATTAACATCACTGGGAACGCGACGTGATGGACAAGTCCAAAGCGCTTGATTACAAATCATTCAAATCACAGAACATACGATCTTATGGAAGTCCAAGCTTAGTTATCGATTCGTACTGGACAGTTCCAAGGAGATTGATTTACGATTTATTAAAATCACTTTGATATGATCTGATGTAAGTCTAGAGAGGCTAATCAACGAGTTTTCCTAAACATTTTCTTTGCTGCTGGGTTTGTTTGTTTGGTGTTTTTTTTTCGTTTCGTTTCGTGGTTGTTTCTTTCTCTGGGCTTGGCCGCCATACAATTACTTTGCGGGGTTTCTTTTTTGTGCTGTAAACTAAGGGGTCTGGGACTCCGGGCTGGCAGAGGCCCGGAACACAGTGGGGCTAGTTTTTGAGGGAGGACCAATCAAATTATCCGGGCTCGTAAACCGATTCAGACAGAAGACCTATCACTCTTCACTGTTTTCAATTTCGGCAGTCAGTCGGCTAGGGCCAATCACTTCACCTCTCTCTCTCTCTCTCTCTCTCTCTCTCTCTCTCTCTCTCTCTCTCTCTCTCTCTCTCTCTCTCTTTTTCTCTCTCTCTCTCTTCTCTCCTTTCTCTTACGTTACTGGCTGATGAGTTTTTCTGAGTGTGTGTGTGTGTGTGTGTGTGTGTGTGTGTGTGTGTGTGTGTGTGTGTGTGTGTGTGTGTGTGTGTGTGTGTGGTGTGTGTGGGTGTGTTGTGTGTGTGTGCTGCATGAATCGTACACTTAGGGTATGAAGAGAGAAAAGAGAGAGAGAGAGAGAGAGAGAGAGAGGAGAGAGAAAAGGGGGAGAGAGAGAGAGAGAGACAGAGACATTGACAGAGAGACAGGGGGGGGGGGGGGGGGGGATGCATGTTGCACCGCACGCGCGTGCGTGTAGAGTCATGATCGAGGTCGGAATTCCTAAAATGACCCAAAAAGGGGTATGCAATAAATGAAAACATTGGATTAGTTGTATACCGAACAGCAAGCAGACAAGGGCTGTGCTATTAAGAAATCATATTTCACACCACACACACACACAAAACAACACACACACACACACCAAAACACACACACACACACACACACACACACACACACACACACACACACAACACACACACTGCAACATCATAAACCCCCAGATTTCAATTTCAAATATTGTGCGCAATAGATTGCACTCCAGAGTTAATCTGGTCTCCTAAACAAATTCCAAGGTCTACTTTCCTGAACACGACAGTAATGAAAATTCAAGTTTTTAAAAAAATATTCAACGTCCGCTGTTGGCATTTTTCATCCAATCATCGTTTGTCTTTCCCGTAACTAGATGTCCCCAAAATCTTGTTAACACTGTAGCATTTTTGGACTGCCCAAGAAGACTCTATCATCATTCTTCAACCTGCTGAAGTGACGTTACAGCTCACTGTGCACCATTCAACAATACTTGCGAACCTGGCACAGAGTCAGATATAAAAAAAATCATCCGTCAAGAAGGAGAGTTTAACTCCAGAGTTCCCTCGCAAATTGTGTCCGTTTGTTGATTGGGAGCCGGAACAGCTCAGTTTGGTAGAGCGCCCGGGCTCGTAAACTTAGTGATCCCGGGGTTGCGGGTTCAAACCTCCACGGGGCATTTTCGGTACAGGGGGATTTTTCCCTCGGAGTTAACATTGGTTCTGACTCCTTTTCCATACAGTCCTTCGAATGAGACTATAAACCGAGGTTCCGTGTTGTGAACGCACGCATAACATCTTGCACACACGTAAAAAACCCATCACCCAACTTTCGGAAGAGTAGGCCCGTTTGGCCGTTGGTATGGATGACACGTTAACATAGCATGCACCCTGCGTGAGAAATGGAAAGAATGAAGGAAGTAAGGAAAATGAGTGTTCGATATTGAACGATACTAAAATGGATGGCACGGGAAACGACTGAATGGGAAACGCCAGGGTGGCAAACTCTTCAGTCGGCACTACCAGGTAGGCAGCCCGTTGTGTAAACGAGTGTTGATTGTAAAACGTTTAGAGCTTGGCCTCTAGCGAGAATAGGCGCTATGTAAGTAAATTCATCATTATTATTATTAAAAAAGAGAACAGGACAGGACTGCTAATTAACTTTGCTTCACAGTAGCAGTACATTAGGTACACTCATGGCGCCACCACGTCTAAACCTAGCTTTGGCACAGGAACACCATACATGAAACACGCAAGAAAGGAAACAAACACGGTATTCCTCTGTCCTACCCCTCACACAGCAAACAGGAACGATCCTCGCAAGTTTATAAAGAATTATTAAACAAGATGCAAAGCATATAAACGTACTCCCAGTTTATCTTGAATACGCGTGAGATATTCCATAGAGAGGGAAAAAACCGTCTTGGACTGGTGTAACCGTTAGTAATGGCTATTCTGGTAAACATCGGCCATCGTCTGTGACCTATAATGAACATACTTACAAATTTTCAGAAAGATCGGACAAGAACTTTCTAAGATTTTCCATAAAGAAGAAAACCATTATGGGCCGTTAGTAATGGCTATAACGGAACACTTAAACATCGGGCATCATCCGTGACCCATAACGAACATACCTACAAATTTTCTGAAAGGTCGGCCACGTACTTTCTGAGTAACGGCTATAACGGTAAACTAAAACATCGGGCATCATCCGTAACCCATAATGAACATACATGCTAATTTTCACAAAGATCGGCCAAGTACTTTCTGAGATATTCTATTAAAAAAAAAGAAAAAGCGTTACAGGCCGTTACAGTCGTTATTAACAGTATAACGGCAAACTAAAACATCGGACATCACCCGTAACCCATAGTGAACATACTTGCTAATGTTCACAAAGATCAGCCAAGTACTTTCTGAGATGTTCTATATAAAAAAAAAAGTCGCAGGCCGTTACAGCCGCTAGTAATGGCTATAATGGTAAACTAAAACATCGGGCCTCATCCGTGACCCATAATGAACATACCTGCTAATTTACACAGAGAACGGCAAAGTACTTTCTGAGATATTCCATGAAGAAAAACAACCGTTACAGGCCGTTAATAACGGCTGTAACGGTAAACTAAAACATCGGGGATCATCCGTGACCCATAATGAACACACCTGCTAATGTTAAGAAAGATCAGCCAAGTACTTTCTGAGATATTCCATGAAGAAGAAAAAGCGTTACAGGCCGTTACAGCCGTTAGTAACAGTATATATGGTAAACTAAAACATCAGGCATTATCTGTGACCCATAATGAACATACCTATAAAATTTTCAGGAAGATCGGCCAAGTGCTTTCTGAGATATACCACAAAGAAGAAAACCCGCTACAGGCCGTTACAGCCGTTAGTAACGGCTATAACGGGGTAAACTAAAATATCGGGCATCATCTGAGACCTATAATGAACATAGCTGCTAATTTTCACAAAGA
>CM031624.1:4100775-4108275 GCA_018398815.1 Conus ventricosus | reverse complement strand
GATCAAGTCTTTCCTATAGTTCATTCAGAACTGCACGTGTTTGCTAATGCCACTTGCACACTACTTCACACCTTGTAGCGTGGGCCGGGACAAGAAGACAGGGTAAACTGCATCGCCCACTGGTATCGGTGGCTTAGCAATAGCGAGAAGTTCTGCCTCTGGATGTATAGTTCCACTTGGTGTCTGACATGGTTCTGTATGTGAGGTGTTCTCTGATTGGACCGTGGGCAAGTGATCTGAAGTATCTGCGCTTAAAACACTTGGATTGTTCTCTTCTCTGTCAATGGCCGATTCCCTGTTCTGTACATACAGAGGGATAACACAAACGTGACTCAAACTGTTCCAAATTCATTAGAAATGGGATATTGCAGGGTTTCCACATGTGACTTAAACTATTGTACTTTCACTGGGAATTGAATGTTACAGGTTTTCCACATGTGACCTAAACTACTCTAGCTTCATCGAAAATGGGATAGAACAATGTTTCCAGGTGTGACGTAAAACTATTCTAGTTTCATTAGAAATGAGATTTTACAGGTGTTCCACATGTGACTTAAATATTCTAGCTTCACTGGAAATGAGATATTCCAGGTTTTCCACATGTGATTTAAACTGTTCTAGCTTCACTGAAAAAGGGGGGGGGGGGGGGGTGTTACAATTTTCCACATGTTAGAAACTATTCTAGCTCTATTGGAAATAGAATAATAAGAGGTTCCTTTTGTGGCTTAAATTGTTCTAGCTCCATTATAAATAGAAAATTACACGTTTTCCACGAGTGACTTGACTGAAATGGGATTTCTTGGGTTTTCAGTTGTAATTAACAGCTCTAGCTTCCTTACTAAGTGCAAATCATTTTTTTCCACTTGACGTAGGCCTTTTGTAGCAGACGTGAAGAGCCAAGCTTCATTTTCACTCCCTGTGGTGACCTGACAACGTTGTTTACATTGATCACAGAATCAGGCAAACTGTGCATTGTATACGAAGGCTACAGCAATAGCCAACTGTCATGCTTTTTGCTTATGGTTTTCTACCCCCCCCCCCCCAAGCTTTAGAGTAAAAAAAGAAAAAATTAAGTGTTTGGTAATTACTATCTTGTTCATATTCTTTATTTCTGGTTCATGTTCTCTGAAGTTGGAAATAAACCCTTTTTTCATTACAAAAATGATCACAAAAAAGTTGGTCCAGGCTGTGTGTTGATGGCTGCTGCTTGCTTGGAATTGTTCATAAATGTTTGTGACTTGATGTACAAACAAATATGACTGCTTTTTAATGAATTAAGTCCAACCATTTCATTGTCCTTCATCGGTTATGCATTTATATTTGTATTCTTTTTTTCTAATTCATATTCTCTGAATTTGGAAATAACACTCTTTTTTTTCTTTTAAAAAGATGATCAAAAATAGTTGGCCCAGGCTGTGTTGCTAGCTGCTGCTTGCTTGGAATTGTTGATAAACATTTTGTTTTTCTCTGAGCTGACTTCCACTCTGTGAAGTCTGTATTTTCCCGGCCTGCTGCTGAGGTCCTGGAATTCGTCTTGGCAAAACTCCAAGAAGGCCGCTATCATTGGAGACACCTAGCATGCACAGGAGCTGTGTTTAGTGGAATTCGGGAATGGCTAGATGTTGAACTCATAACTTCACTTCTCAAAGTAAATGTTGGAGATTTTGTGATTACTTGGGCGAGAAGCAAATACCCAAGTCAGGTGTATAGGAAATGAACAGTCTGTATTTTTGGAAGCAGGTCTGATGGCTCGCTGTCAAGTCAGCCTTCCTCATGCCCTGCCATAAACCTTCCAATCAAAGACCATCAGAGGCTTCCTTGAAGTCGATGATGTTGGGTAGAGATCACGTCAGTGTTGAGAGCCTCTTTTCTTTCATCAGCCACCTAAAAGTGTCGATCTCGTGAAGGGTAATCATTCTAGGTTTGAATCACTGCCTGTTCTATCCACTGACGTTGTCCACCAGTATTCCTGAGGTTCCTGCACTGGGGTCTTTAAATCAGGCAACGATCCTACAGTTGTGACATATGTGCTTTTCTGGGTTAAGGGTATTTTAAGATACAAGAAAGAGAGAGAGAGAGAGAGAGAGAGAGAGAGAGAGAGAGAGAGAGGGGGAGGGAGGGAGAAAGAGAGAGAGAGGGTGGGGGAAGGGAGAGAGAGAGGGAGAGAGAGAGGAGGAGAGGAGAGAGAGAGAGAGAGAGAGACAGAGAGAAGAGAGAGAGAGATGAGAGAGAGAGAGAGAGAGAGAGAGAGAGAGAGAGAGAGAGAGAGAAGAGGTACACAATTGAAGAAGAGAGAGAGAGATGGGGGGGGGGGGGTGACAGTCAGATAGACAGACAGAGACAGGGAGAGAAACGATGAGCAAAGGGATGTTTTCCACCCTCACTGAGAGATCTACAAAACACACCTTTTTTTGCACCTGTGGTAATCATGGGTGTTTTATTCAATCCACACTTCTTGCCCTTGATGAGAATAAAACAACCCACCACGCAACGATTTCTAACTGCCCCCCCCCCCCCCCCTTCTCCATAATTACACCAAGTCACCACCATCTATTGATTCAGCTGGAGCAGACACGGACCCCTGCAACCTCTGGCTATACTCCAAAACGATAATTATCGATGATGTTCCTCCACATAACCGCCAAATAACCCACCCCAACAAGATCAAGGCCCATTTGATCATAACGGCGATCGACCGGGTAAGGCACGAAAATGCAGAGTTCTGCTTAAATTCGTCCAGATCTCACGGTCAGTCCCGTCTTCTGCATTAGCCCAGGAGTTCTCGTGCTGGGGCAAGCAATCGCGTGACATAACCCCCACTTCCCTAGAAGCGTGGCAAGGGACTGCAATCATTGTAAAGCGAGTGAGTTGGGTTGCGCGCCGTGAAGCAGGCCTTTCCCCCCCGTTTATTAGGAAGGAAGAGCACTCATGGCGGGCTCCAGGGGGACTAGTGTCCCTTGTTTTCCCCCCAATTGATCGTTTTGATCAGCATGACTTAGGCCGCATCACTCGCTCCGTTTTGTCTAACCTGTGTTCAAGAGAGTGGAGAGGAGTATGAAGTGGGGGAAGCGACCACGTGGCTGAAGTGTTTAAGGGATTTGGTCAGTTGGAAGAGAAGAAGGAAAGAAACAGACTGTGGAGTGAAAAACAACAAAAAAGAGAGAGAGAGAGGGAGGGAGGGGAAGAGAGAGAGGGAAGCAGAGACAGAGACAGAGAGAGAGAGGGGAAGTGTTGCAAACAGAAATGAAGGCGGAAGCATGAAATCAACCCCCCCCCCACAAAACCCACACACACACACACACACTACAACCAACACACCCACCAAACACACCACAACACACACACACCCACACACCCCCACACACACCCCCAAAAACCCACACACCACCACACACACCACCACAGTACCCCCACTACTGACAAAAACAGCATAGGCACAAAAACTACTAGGGGGCTTAGGAATAGAACAAGACACTGCCTCCCTTCATTACCCTCCCTCCCTTTTCCTTCCATCACATCATCATCCACATCATCATCATCAACATCATATCAACATCATATCAAGTGTCGTTCATCTTCATCATCATGTTGTCATCATCATCATCATCATCACATCATCATCATATCATAAATCATCATCATCATCATCATCATCACAAATCGTCATCATCATCAGTATACACAGATCATCAGTACATCACAAAATCATCATCGTTATCATCATCGGCATCTCCATCATCAATATCATCATCATCATCATCATCCATCATCATCATCATCAAAACAACAAAAACAACAGCAACAACAACAATAACAACAAAAACAGCGACGAAAACAGCAACAAAAACAAAAAAACACCATCATCATCATCATATCATCACATCATCATCATCACATCATCATCATCATCAACATCATCAACAACATGATTTTCATCACCACCATCATCATTGTCTTGTTTAAATCGTATTGTGTTCATTTAGATCATCTTTGTCCCCTTTCTTTCTTTTAATCGTCATGATTTTTCTTACTCTTATGCTATAGCATGTGTGTGTGTGTGTGTGTGTGTGTGTGTGTGTGTGTGTGTGTGTGTGTGTGTGTGTGTGTGTGTGTGTGTGTGTGTGTGTGTGTGTGTGTGTGTGTGTGCGCGCATGTGTATGAGAGAGAGAGAGTGAGAGAGGCAGAGAGAGTGAGAGAGAGACAGAAAGAGGGAGGGAGAGAGTACCTACTAGTGTTTGACTACAACTTTTTTTCCATCGACATATCAACTCCTGATTCTGTGCCTTTAGGTGTGGACAGTGGTGACAGATGTGTGGGCGGTCACACATTCCCACAGTTCCCTGTCCTCCCCCAGGGTTGACAGGTCATTTCTGGTCAAGTCTTTCTATAGTTGATTCAGGACTGCACGTGTTTGCTAATGCCACTTGCACACTTCTTCACACCTTGTAGCATGGGCTGGGACAAGAAGACAGGGTAAACTGCATCGCCCACTGGTATCAGTGCTGGACAATAGCGATAAGTTCTGCCTCTGGATGTATAGTTCCACTGGCTGTCTGATTCGGTCCTGTATGTGAGGTGTTCCCTGTGTGGGGCGTTGGCAAGTGATCTGAAGTTACTGCACTTTAACGCTTGATTTGTTCTCTTCTCCATCAATGGCTGATTGTCTGTGCTGTCCATTCATAGGGGTAACACAAACGTGACTTAAACTGTTCTAGGTTAATCAGAAATGGATTCTCTCTGTGACTTAACTATTCCAGCTTCATGGAAGATCACAGTCTCATGGAATATTACACGTTTCCAACATGCGACTAAAGTGGTCTACCTTCATTTGGAAATGGAATATTACAGGATTTCCCTACATGACTTGAACTATTCTAGCTTCACTGGAAATGGGGGTGTGTGTGTGTGTGTGCGCGCGCTGTGTGTGTGTGTGTGTGTGTGTGTGTGTGGTGTGTGTGTGTGTGTGTTTATGTGTGCGTCGTGCGTGCTTGCGTGCGCGGTGGGGTGTGTGTGTGTGTGTGTGTGTGTGTGTGTGTGTGTGTGTGTGTGTGTGTGTTGTGTGTGTGTGTGTGTGTGTGTGTGTGTGTGTGTGTGTGTGTGTGTGTGTGTGTGTGTGTGTGTGTGTGTGTGTGTGTGTGTGTGTGTGTGTGTGTGTGTGTTGTGTGTGTGTGTGTGTGTGGTGTGTGTGTGTATGTGTGGCTGTGGTGTGTGCGTTGGTGCGGTGTGTGTGTGTGGTGTGTGTGTGTGTGTGTGTGTGTGTGTGTGTGTGTGTGTGTGTGTGTGTGTGTGTGTGTGTGTGTGTGTGTGTGTGTGTTGTGTAGGAGAGAGAGAGCAAGAGAGAGAGAGAGAGCGAGAGACAGAGAGACAGAGAGAGAGACAGACAGACAGACAGCCAGACAGACAGACAGACACAGTGAGCAGCGAGTACACGCGAGTTCTTGACAAGAAGTTGATTCCATCGACGTATTTCTCCTGATTCCTTGCCTTTGCGTGGTGGACAGTAGTGACAGATGAGTTGTCAGTTACACGTTCCCATAGTTCTCTCTCCTCCTACGGGGTTGACAAGTCATTTCTGATCAAGCCTTTCCTATAGTTCATTCAGGACTGCACGTGTTTGCTATTGCCACTTGCACACTTCTTCACTCCTTGTAGCATGTGGGCTGGGTCTAGAAGCAGGGTAAACGGCATCACCCACTGGTATCGGTGGCTCAGCAATAGTGAGAAGTTCTGCCTCTGGATGTAGAGTTCCACTTGCTGTCTGACATGGTCCTGTATGTGAGGTATTCTCTGTGTGGACCGTGGCAAGTGGTCTGAAGTATCTGCGCTTAAACGTTTGGATTGTTCTCTTCTCTGTCAATGGCCGATTCCCTGTGCTGTCCATGCAGAGGAATAACACAAACGTGACTTAAACTGTTCCAGATTCATCAAAAGTGGGATATCACAGGGCTTCAGGACAGGACTTAAACTATTGTTTCTTTACTGGATATTGAATATTACAGGTTTTAGCTTTTGTGACTTAAACTGGTCTAGCTTCACCGGAAATGGGATATTACAGGATTTCCACATGTGACTTAACCTATTGTACTTTCACTGGGAATTGAATGTTACAGGTTTTCCATATGTGACCTAAACTGCTCTAGCTTCATCGAAAATGGGATATAACAATTTTCCAGGTGTGACGTAAACTATTCTAGTTTCATTAAAAATGAGATTTGACAGGTGTTCCACATGTGACCTAAATATTCTAGTTCACTGGAAATGAGATATATCAGGTTTTCCACATGTGATTTAGACTGCTCTAGCTTCACTGAAAAGGTGGGGGGGGGGGGGGGGGGGGTTGGCAGTTTTCCACATGTAAGAAACTATTATAGCTCTATTAGAAATGGAATAATACGATGTTCCGTTTGTGGCTAAATTGTTCTAGCTCCATTAGAAATAGGACATTACACGTTTTCCACGTGTGCCTTGACTGGATATGGGATTTCTTACATTTTCAGTTGTAACTAAAACAGTTCTAGCTTCCTTACTATGGAAACTTTTTTTTCCACTTGACGTAGAGCCTTTTGTAGCAGACATGAAGAGCCAAGCTTCATTATCACTCCCTGTGATGACCTGACAACGTTGTTTAAATTGATCACAGAATCAGGCAAACTGTGCATTGTATACAAAGGCTACAACAATAGCCAACTGTCATGTTTTTTGTTTATGCTTTTCTGCCCCCCCCCCCCCCCCCAAGCTTTAGAGGAAAATTTTTTTAAGTGTTTGGTAATTACTATCTTGTTCATATTCTTTATTTCTGGTTCCGTTTCTCTAAGTTTGGAAATAAACCCTTTTTTCATTAGAAAAATGATCACAAAATAAGTTGGTCCAGGCTGTGTGTTGCTAGCTGCGGCTTGCTTGGAATTGTTGATAAACATTTTGTTTTTATCTGAGCTGACTTCCACTCTGTGAAGTCTGTATTTTCCCGGCCTGCTGCTGAGGTCCTGGAATTCTTCTTGGCAGTCTCCAAGAAGGCCGCTATCATGAAGACACTAGAATGCACAGGCTGTGTTTAGTGAATTGGGAGCAATGTCTCCAAAGGAAGGCCGGGCTAATTGGAACCTGATTTGCACAGGGTTTGAATCTTTGGTTTTTTTTCATGACGTGCCCCCACCATTTTTCCCCTGAGGTTCCTGTTCTTTCCACTGACGTTGTCCACAGTTTCCTGAGGTTCCTGTTCTTTCCACTGACGTTGTCCACAGTTTTCCTGAGGTTCCTGTTCTTTCCACTGACGTTGTCCACCAGTTTTCCTGAGGTTCCTGTTCTTTCCACTGACGTTGTCCACCAGTTTTCCTGAGGTTCCTGTTCTTTCCACTGACGTTGTCCACCAGTTTTCCTGAGGTTCCTGTTCTTTCCACTGACGTTGTCCACCAAGTTTTCCTGAGGTTCCTGTACTGGGTCTTTTAACCCAGGCTACGATCCTACAACTGTGACAGTTGTTCTGGTTATGGGTATTTTGAT
>CM031624.1:4090775-4095775 GCA_018398815.1 Conus ventricosus | reverse complement strand
TAAGTATTTATAAGCATTTACGACAGGCATAACAGCATTATTATATGTCCAATTTTCTCTTGCTGCTAAGTAAGCCACCTTTTCTAAACACAATTATATTACTTTTGCTTAAATTCACTTTCAAATCAAGAGAAAAAGCTGCGCGTTGCAGACTGTTTAACTGTGTTTGCAAACCAATAACTGTTTCTGATAAAAGTGCAACATCATCTGCTAATAACAAAATAAAGAGCTCAAAATAATCAGTTGTAAACATTGCACCATGCCTACCATTTTGAATTATTTCTATGGCAAGTTCATTAATAAACAAAGAAAATAAAACAGGACGCACACGTCACCTTGCTTAACACCATAGGTGCACATAATGAAATCAGTTAATTTATGTCCACACCGTATCTTAACTTTAACATTATTATACATACTTTTGATGCAATTGTATAAATTACCATTTATACCATTTTAACTAAAATTGACCAAAGAATTTTCCTATTAATGGAATAAAAAGCCTTCTCAAAATCTATGAATGCAACATATAATTTTCTGTTGAAAGAGAACTGTTTTTTGTATGATAGCTAACAAAGTAAACATATGATCAATAGTTGAATAGTTCTTTTTGAATCCTGCTTGATATTCTCCAGTAATATTATTTTCCTCAACCCACTCTTGTAAACGATGATTAATTACTGTACTATAAATTTTGCTACTAATGTTGCCATAATGAAATGCCCCTGTAATTGTTAGGGTTGTTGACATCTCCTTTTTTGTACAAGGGAAGCACAATACTTTCTGTCCAACTGTCAGGAAATATACCTTTCTGGAACAAAGCATTAAAAATGTGACAAAGAATCTGCAACACACTCACCTGCATTTTTTAAACAACTCTCCAGTTATTCCATCCGGCCCAGCAGCTTTTCTAATCTTTATCTTTCTAATTGCTAAAATAACTTCTTCCTTTGATATTGGTCGGTTGAAATAAACATCATTACCATCAACATTCAATTCGTCCTCGTCTGGTTCACTTTCTTTTTCGAGTAAAGTTTTGAAGTGTTCAAACCAGTTGTCCAAAGTAATATCATTGCTAACGTGTTTCCGTTTACATGAAAGTTTATTTACATTTTCCCAAAATTGCTTTTGATTATTCACTGAAGATAACAATTCATCTAAAAACGATTTGTGGAAATCCTTCTCTTTGCGCTTTAACAAATATTTATACTCTCTACGTGCAATACAAAAAACATTTCCATCTTCAGAATCTCCTGTTTGACGGATATTTCGTAAAACTTTCTTAAATTTTTCTTTGCTGCCTTACATTCATGATCATACCAGTCATCTGATTTATCATTATCACCAAATTATGATCTGCCTATTCATGCATTCAGCACTTCGTTTAATGCAATTTGGGTTAAATATAGACAAAGCTTCGTCAATATCATAATCAATTAAACTTACAGCTGACTCTAACATTCTACGAGATTCCACAGACTGCATTGAGTCAATAAACACTGGTGATGCATTATTGTTCCAAACTATCCTATTTAAAGTTTGTTTCTCTTCTTGAGATTTCCTACTGTCATGCTCTCCGAAAAGTTAAATGTAATTCAAGTGGCATATGATCTGAATGAAACATATCACGAATATTAAGTTCACCAGAAAGATTCAAACATAGCAAACATGTCACTCGACATTAAAAAGTAATCGTTAACACTACTACCTGAATCTGAGATGTATGTGTAGCAACCATCGCGGTCGCCATTACATGCACCATTCAGAATACGTAAATCAAATGTAGTACATAAATTCAACATAAGTTTACCATAGCTATTCAACACCCTTTTTCTTGAGATTTCCTGTTTGTGTTGATCGAACTACTTGTTTTTAATGACTTAACAAAATTTTCACTGCATAAATCATTTACATTATATCGGCAGTTCGACTGTTGAAATCCCCTGACAACACGAAGTAAACATCATGAAATGCAACAGAACAATCTGCCAAGCATTCTTCCAAAAGACTAATGCCATTGTTTACATCCAAAAAAGAATAAAATGGTGACCCTTCAGGCGGAACATATACACACATATACAACATATCCTTCATGGTGCCTAATTTCAGCTCTGTCTATGTGAAAAAACAATAATATTATTGTAATCTACGTCAACAGAACGAACAAACGGGGCATACACTCTCTTTATTAGGCACACAACTCCACCCGAAAAAACACCATGTTTAGAAAACTTAATAGCAGGTTTACAAAATATTATGTAATCAACAAATAAATCTGATTGAAATGTTTCTATAAAGGTTTCAGCAAAACAAATTATATCAAAGGAACGAACATAAGAAAGGAAATCTTTATGTCTTAGTTTAGGAAGCAGACCGTTGACATTCCATTGCAAGACTTTAAAAAGCTTAACTGAAAATGCACGTGCGTTACAATCGGAATCAAGTTGACCTGACACAGAATGCGATCCCGAACTTTTTTGCACGGCTGCACGGCCAGTACCCTGTTTGTTCACACTTTCCTCTCTGTCACTGACAACGTCACGAGCATTCGACATACAGGCACGTGCAGTGTCAGCCACATAACAGCTCACAAATGGTTCCGCAACCGGTGTCCGTTTTTTGGCTGCTCCCTCTAAATTAAATGCAGAAAAAAACTATTTGCAGAACAAACAGTGAAAAAACACCTCCACAAGAAGAGCGGCCGATATCCTATTTGATATCTTTCAGGTTTGCCCTCTGAGTCCATAGAAAATTTAGTTCCATCTATTACAAGATGGTCGAAAACCATAGACGCCTTTTTGTTTTCTGCTCTAGCTTTCTTCAAATGGGGCAACAGTCTGCGTCTTACTTCCCTCAAACCCTGAAGGAAAAATCCTCTCCAATAAAAAATACTAGTACCTTTTAGTTTCCCTCTTGCCCTGAGTATGTCCACCTTGTCCTTAAAGAAGGTACAGCACCCGATTATTGGAGAGTTGGGCCTCTGGTTCAGGCGATGCAGGCGGTCAAAACGAACGTCTTTGGCCAGCTCCAGCTGTCAGTGAAGACTTCCCTGACTGCAGCCTCCAGGTCATCTGCCGTCTCCTTGTAGTGTAGGAGAGAGGAGAGCAAGAGAGAGAGAGAGCGAGAGACAGAGAGACAGAGAGAGAGACAGAGAGACAGACAGCCAGACAGACAGACAGACACAGTGAGCAGCGAGTACACGCAAGTTCTTGACAAGAAGTTGATTCCATCGACGTATCTCTCCTGATTCCTTGCCTTTGCGTGGTGGACAGTAGTGACAGATGAGTTGTCAGTTACACGTTCCCATAGTTCTCTCTCCTCCTACGGGGTTGACAAGTCATTTCTGATCAAGCCTGTCCTATAGTTCATTCAGGACTGCACGTGTTTGCTAATGCCACTTGCACACTTCTTCACACCTTGTAGCGTGGGCTGGGTCAAGAAGACAGGGTAAACGGCATCACCCACTGGTATCGGTGGCTTAACAATAGTGAGAAGTTCTGCCTCTGGATGTAGAGTTCCACTTGCTGTCTGACATGGTCCTGTATGTGAGGTGTTCTCTGTGTGGACCGTGGGCAAGTGGTCTGAAGTATCTGCGCTTAAACGTTTGGATTGTTCTCTTCTCTGTCAATGGCCGATTCCCTGTGCTGTCCATACAGAGGAATAACACAAACGTGACTTAAACTGTTCCAGATTAATCAGAAGTGGGATATCACAGGGCTTCAGGACAGGACTTAAACTATTGTTTCTTTACTGGATATTGAATATTACAGGTTTTAGCTTATGTGACTTAAACTGGTCTAGCTTCACCGGAAATGGGATATTACAGGATTTCCACATGTGACTTAACCTATTGTACTTTCACTGGGAATTGAATGTTACAGGTTTTCCATATGTGACCTAAACTGCTCTAGCTTCATCGAAATGGGATATAACAATGTTTCCGGGTGTGACGTAAACTATTCTAGTTTCATTAAAAATGAGATTTTACAGGTGTTCCACATGTGGACCTAATATTCTAGCTTCACTGGAAATGAAATATATCAGGGTTTCCACATGTGATTTAGACTGCTCTAGCTTCACTGAAAAGGTGGAGGGGGGGGGGGTGGTGCAGTTTTCCACATGTAAGAAACTATTATAGCTCTATTAGAAATGGAATAATACGATGTTCCGTTTGTGGCTTAAATTGTTCTAGCTCCATTAGAAATAGGACATTACACGTTTTTCCACGTGTGCCTTGACAGATATGGGATTTCTTACATTTTCAGTTGTAACTAAAACATTCTAGCTTCCCTTACTCAGTGGAAACTATTTTTTTCCACTTGACGTAGAGCCTTTTGTAGCAGACGTGAAGAGCCAAGCTTCATTATCACTCCCTGTGATGACCTGACAACGTTGTTTAAATTGATCACAGATCAGGCAAACTGTGCATTGTATACAAGGCTACAGCAATAGCCAACAGTCATGTTTTTTGGTTATGCTTTTCTGCCCCCCCCCCCCCCCCCCCCCCCACCCCCCCCTCCCCGAAGCTTAAGGAATTTTTTTAAAGTGTTTGGTAATTACTATCTTGTTCATATTCTTATTTCTGGTTTCCGTTTCTCTAAGTTTAAAAAATAAACCCTTTTTTCATTAGAAAAATGATCACAAAATAAGTTGGTCCAGGCTGTGTGTTGCTGGCTGCGGCTTGCTTGGAATTGTTGAAAAACATTTTGTTTTTATCTGAGTGACTTCCACTCTGTGAAGTCTGTATTTTCCGGGCCCTGCTGCTGAGGTCCTGGAATTCTTCTTGGCAGTCTCCAAGAAGGCCGCTATCATTGAAGACACTAGAATGCACAGGATCTGTGTTTAGTGGAATTGCGGAATGACTAGATGTTGAATTCATCACTTCACTTCTCCAAGTACATGTTGGAGATTTTGTGATTCCTTGGGCGAGAAGCAAATACCCAAGTCAGGTGTATAGGAAATGAACAGTCTGTATTTTTGCAGACAGTCTGATGACTCGC